>CM044305.1:26485999-26768344 GCA_024291935.2 Okapia johnstoni | reverse complement strand
CACGTTTCAAAATAATTTAAAAACAAAAAAATTAGGTTTTTACTAAAATTTTTCAAAATTTTTTTAGCCTTTTCCTTCCTGAAATCAGTAAGTGTTGGCTGCTTTTAAAAAAGCATCATTGAAATGGTCTTTAGTGCCCCACCCCTCACTCTTGTAGCTTAGGATTTGGAAAAAATATAAACATTTTTTTCTAACAAAAAGGTAAAAAATGAGTTCTGTTATAAAGACTAATATAGCTATACAATAATGGTTAAATAAGTAGATATCTAAGTAAAAGCGCTTCTAGGAGAGCCTGATGAGGAAACTTATTTAAAATATTTAGCAAATTGATAATAAAATTGCATACTGTAAATAGATCCTCATGAGGGACTAGACAGCACAGTGACCAGTCAGGCTTATTAAAGTCAATATTGGACTGAAAATAAAATGGCCATTTATTTCTGAGTCATTTCCTTCAGGGAATAGATAGAATAGGGAATACAGAGCCTAGCCCAGTGTAGAGATGATGGAAATAAGGACATAAGAATAGCCATAAGAGAAAAGGTCGTGAGAATGATATACTGCCTACCCACCAGTTTTCTGGTTTGCCTGGGATATTTTTATTTGAAAATAAAATCAATTTATGTCCAGATTATTGTATTAACTAATTGTTCATAAGTATATAGGGATTTTTTTGGTTCCTAAGCTGGATTTTCTAAGATAGTACTTTCCCGAATATTAAACTTATCCCATGTTCTTAGAAACTATTCTGGTTTCATAAGATTTTTGCACAGTTTGTACTCAATATAGCCTTTCGTTTTGTGTACATTTAGTTGGATATGCTAAAAACTATGAATTACTTAATAGTTTACTAAGCATATTTCCAATAATATTAATCTAAAGTGATACGTGAGGGGGCAGTAGATGGCCTTAGAATCTGTGCAGAACCGATGACCTGTGTCATTTCTAGGTATGTTTGTGTGTATGTAGGACTTGCAAGTGTTGGAAGTTTCCTATTAAAGTAAAGGAAACAATAAAATAAACTATGCACATAGGCAACCAGTGTTTTTTCCTGTTTCATGTTGTTTAGCATATACTGTTGCCAAGGGAAGTACTGTATACTCTCCTATGTAACTTACCAGACACCCAGCCTTGGTTTTTCTATTACTCTGCCTTTCTGTTAATTGTTGCTCTTCACTTCTAACTGTCAGATATAATTACCTTTCCTTAAATATTTACATGACTTTATTTCCCAAACATTATTTCACATGTATGCTAAGAAAGGACAAGATAGCCTAAGTCTGAGGTGAACTTTGCAGTGACTCTTCAGTGATTGTTCTAACTACATTTTGAAGACCAACTTGACATGAGTTAGGGCAAGAATTCAGTACCACTGAAACATTTGAAGGAAATAGAAGAAAAGTCATACTTAAGTCATAAAATGTGAATATGTACTAAGGGAACAACAAATTTTGTCAGATTCTTTAGGTATATAATAATTTATAAGAAATATAATTATTTACAGAGGTATAACACAATCTAAGCTGGCCAAATCTAAGCATTTTTAATGTTAAATTTCACTGTTGGCCTTTTCTCTTGTCATTACGAAAAAAAAGATTCTTAGTTGACATTAGAAAACAAACATTGCTGACATTTGTATCAAGTAATGGTATAGAAATTTAATTAGGACCATGGCAGATTTTTTAAAATCTGAGAAGTGTAACAAATGCATCACTTTAATAAAAATTCTGGCAAGAAATACATAATAAAACATCTAGTATGTATCTGTGTGTATAAATAATTTATATTCTTTTAATAAGGAAAAACAGGCTTTAACAATCACATATTACAACATTTTAATCTGAAGACATTATCTGCTGATAGGCAAAAAGCTTACTGTATTTCTCTGGGGATACATCTGTACTTGAAATAATTTGGCTCATATATCAGGTTTAATTAGTGAGTCGGTTGTAAATATCCATTGTGTAAATCCTGCTATGAGAAATTGAAATCCATATGAAGTAAATATTTAATTAAAAATTAATTGTAAAATAGCTGTAAAAACTTTAATATATTTTAAAAATTAATTGCCTTGAGAATCCATGTTTTTCCAAAGAGGGAAGCAGGGGGCTGTACTTTATACCAATGATCAAGGCCCTTATTCATGGATAGAAAGGTTGGCAGAAATTTTTAACTTTTTAAACCCACCATTTTCTGTATGGCACTTTTACTTCTACTAAGAGACAACCTCATTTGTAAAAATGAAGTCTGGACATTGGGTATTTGATACTCTTTTGCAGATAAGGGAATTAGCTAATATTATAATATTCATTAATATTTATTTTTGGAGTTAAGTTCTGGCAAAATAGAGAATATGACTGAAACGTTCCAGTAGTTCTGTCTTGCAGCTATTGAGTATGTTCAGAAAGGTCAATTTAAGCTTTTCTGTTTTAATCCCCGATTAGGAGTAAAAAAAAAAACACAATATATATATATATATAATATATATATATATATATACTATATAATTTGAAGAAATCATAAAAGAAGAAAAAGAGATATACTGGAAGTGACTTAAATACAGTATATGTTTATTTACTGCAGTGCTAAGCACTGTTCAAGATTTTATATCCACTGTGGAAAACCTTTTCCATATTCCTTTATTTTCCTCTACTCACTTTGAGTTCAGATGATTCTCACATTTGATTTTTAAAGCTATTAACTCACAACAACCTTTAGTGGTACTTTGTGTTAGCACTTCAGCAAAAGCATAACATGTAAACCCTTGATCAATTTGGCAAGAATATAATTTCTGACTATAGAACCAATAGATAAGCAAATCTATTTAACCAATAGATAAAATAGAAATCTAAGTACTGGAGGAAAAAGCTAGTATATTTGATCACATATGCTTTAGAAAGATGCAACCTGAATTTCAAAATAAGTATTTCATGAATCAAGCAATGACTTTCTCAGTTTCCTATGTTAAAAAAATCATGAAAACCATAAAAAGGTAAAAAACGTGAGCAATATTTCCTAATTGTCTTTAATATATGTAACTGAATATACCCTCATGCTTGAGTGATAGGGGAAAAAAAAGACTTGGCCAAATGAAAGAAACCAATTTATGATGTATTGGCCACCGAAATATTATTTTAGTTATTATTTTTAAAATTCCTGGCTGACACATTTGAAATGTTCCCAGTCCTGGCTTACATAACTCAAAAAACACAGACTAAACATGACTTTCAAGGGCAACTCTGAATGTTGATGTTTCCATTTTCGGCCTCATGGCAGAAAGAGTTTTATCAACCAGTGTAAGCTCTGGAAAGTCAAAGGCGTGATAGGCAGTACAGACTCCACACACAAAATAGATGCATAGTCATTTTATTCTAAATTGCTTCACTTGAAAATGTACCATGAAAATCTTGAGAGAGGAGGTAAAAGTAAGTGATTTTATAGTGCTCTAAAAGTTGAGACTTGAAAAATAAAAGTCCTAGGATAAAAATGCTCCAGCATTCACGTTTGTGATGTAGCTAATCCTCTTAGGTTCCCTTACACCTGCCATACAGTTTGAATAACTAAGAGCAAGTCCCATAGGTGCCAGGCAGCTTTGTCTGTAGGAACTGCAGTTTTTCTAGAAACTAACAGGCTTTATGGGCTTCTCTGGTGGCTCAGATGGTAGAGCATCTGCCTGCAATGCGAGAGACCGGTGTTTGATCCTTGGGTCAGGAAGATCCCCCAGAGGAGGGCATTGCAACCCACTTCAGTATCCTTGCTTGGAGAAATGAGAAATCCGAATGTGAAAATGCGATGTTAAGAAAGTTAAATGACTCAGGGAACTCAAACCAGGGCTCTCTAACAACCTAGAGGGGTGGGATGGGGTGGGAGGTGGGAGGGAGGCTCAAGACGGAGGGGACATATGTATCCCAATGGCAGATTCATGTTGATGTTTGGCATAAACCAACACAACACTGTGAAGCCATTATCCTTCAATTAAATAATTTTTTAAAAAATCAAACAGATAAACTGTATGGTTTGAGTTAATAAAAAGTTATAGAAATGATATCTAAGAAGCTAATTTGGGTAGCATCTTCATGAAAAGCCTTTCTGAGCAGGTGACACTTAAACTGAGTCCTGAATGATAAGAAGGAGAGATTATTTAAAGATATGGAGGAAGAGCAATTGGGGGTAAAGCAAACAGCTTGACACACTGTGAAAGAGAGAGAAGATAAGTATGACTGAAACATAGTGTCGGAGGGTGAGAATGGTATTCAGTTACTTTAGAGAGGAAGGAAGGTACTAGATCATATAAGGATTTCTGGTTGCATAATTTAGATTTTCCTTCTTAGTGTCATAGGACCACATTGGTTTTTATCCAGGGGAATGCCATCCAATTTATAGTTGAGCAGAGGAGAAGGAACCAGCAAAGAAACTAAAAAGCAGTTCTTAGTGAGATGAAAGGATAATCAGGTAAGGGCGGTATCTGAAACTCAAGAAGAGAGAAGGTCCAATATGGAGTGGTTAATTAGGTTGGTAATTGGAATGTCAATTAAAATGGTATCACAAAATGGCTATTAGATTTGGGAACCTGGAGGTTGATGGCAACCTTTATAAGAGATGTTTTAATGGGATAATGGGTAAAGGAAATAGTAGGATAAGGGAGTAGAAAGAGTAACTGTAGAAAACACAAACTATTTTTTAATGAAGAGGAACACATAACAAGGCAGAAGCGATAAGGGTTTCGGGGGTCAAGAGTTTGTTTTGTTTTGGTTGTTAATGGGGAACTGTAGAGGAGACACTGAAGACGCTCGAGGCAGCCAGGTATTTTAGGAGAACAGTCCTTGAAAAGGCGACAGGAAGTGGGAGAAAGGACAGCACATCTTAGTATGCCTTTATCAGCAGATGCTTTCTCTCTCTTTACTTTCACATTCAGTTGACAAAAGTGTGCAAATCTTGCTGAGCACCATAGCAGAAAATTTGCTTGAAATGGTTCTAGTCTAATAGAAATTGCATTACTCAAAGCAGAAATGGCAGAAATGAATCACACTCATTTGGGAAAAAATGTGTCTTGGCATACAGAGCAGGAGACTTTTAATTTCCTTTTAAAATTTTATCTTCCAGGTGCTTCAGGAAGACCTAGAACAGGAACAAGTCAGAGTCAATTCTCTCACGCACATGGTAGTGGTTGTTGATGAATCTAGTGGTGATCATGCAACTGCTGCTTTGGAAGAACAACTGAAGGTCAGATTATTTTCTTTAATACAGTAAATATGTCATTCAAAATAATTAATTGCAATTCAGAAAATATTTAGAATATTTAAAACAGAATTTGTATATGGCAAATATTAAGCATGCAATGTATTGATTTAAACTGATTCAAATTATGTCTCATCTGTGGGACATTTGTGCATAATTCCTTTTCACTATTCACTGCTGTTCATAGCAGCTTCTTGGCCTTTGGGGAAATACATAACTGCAGATCTATTTTTTAATTATAGTTGAATACCATGTATGAGATAACTGGTAGTGGAATATTATTTATGTTCTCTTCAAGCCTGCAATCTGAGGACAAAGGTTAAAAAAAGAACACAGAAAGGATCACATTCAATCAAATAAAAAATCTAACACCTTCATTATGTTTATTCCTAGAAGCCTTCAGTTTTAAGTCTCATTGAGGATGTAGCAGGATTTTTAAATCATGGAAGTTCTGTTGGAGCAGACACTTAGCCTGTTAGTCTCTCATTCAATCTGACTCATAGTAATTGTGTCCTTGGAAACTTAACTCATACATATTGATAAAGGATAATGTGAATATTTTCATATTTTCTTCCTAATTGAAAATGATAAAGTTGTATTGTATTTTTTTTAATTTCAACAATGCATATATGCATATACCAAACATCAACATTAAGGAAAAATACAGCAGTTTATTGTTCAGAATGTAAAACATACATTCACATATTTACACAACCACAGATTATATTTGAGGCATTCATTGTACCCACCAAATACCTGTCCTTCTTTGTGATGGTTAGGGGCCAATAGTCTGACATGTCTCAGGATCCAATCAGTGTGGGTTTAAATAGCTTTATAAGGCCAAGATTGTTCTAAACCTAGTTTCTCCTACCTAACCTGTAACACGATTTCTTAAAGCCTTATCTCTGTTTTCTTCTCTTTTTGTGTGAATTGTATTTTTTTTTAATCCCAATGAAATGTCATTTCCTAAGGTTACCGCTTTAACTGCAATCTCCAACAATATTATCTCATTCTCCATCATTAAATGAGAAAGACAAAGCCGTTGAACTGCTACAATTGAGCATTTAATATATACTAGTGATTCATGTTAATTGCTTATCTTTCAATAAAATTGCGAGGATTACAGATCTAAAAAGGTTTATGACACTCAATAATATAATGCCTCATTGCATATGTGATCAGATTTGTTTTACACACCCACATGCACACACACGACTTGCTAAAGGACTGACAGGCTGCTGCTATACCGATCTTAAGAAATTCCATAGTTCTGATACAATAACATTGTGACTATTTACAAACAGGTAAAAATCTAATATTCAGTGTTTCTTAGACATTTTCAGAAAAGTTGAAAGGAGGCCTGGAGGCAGAGGTTAGATGGGTGACTGGTTAAAAAAAAAAAAAAAAACTTTTCTAAGTCATAGAGTATTTCCAGTGAAAATAACAACTGAAAAACATTCAGTTTGGCATCACCAGACCTAGTACAACTAGCTTAAGAATATAATTATTCCAAGGTGATGCCTGTGGGACTAGGCCACCTTGAAAAACAGTCCAGAGCACTCACAGATGGTGACTGGGTTAGATCTTAGGTAATAAATTAAGAGTGGTGGCCCTAAGGTTTTCTATATTTATTATCCTACTTACTCTCATTTTTTTAACCAGATTTTCTGCCTTTAATTCTTTGACCCAGAAACATCTACTAAGATAGCTGTGCATGTATTGGCTGTTCCCAATTCACACAAACTCAGTTCTTATTTGTCCGTGATTGCCTCCCCCTTAATTAGTGTTGAAAATAGCCTCCCAGTCTTCTCTTTCCCCCTTAACCCTGTTTCCCCTTGTGATACCTCATTTCCTGTACTGTCACCTGATTTTAGATAATCTTGACCAGTGTCTAAAAGAGCAGAGTTAAGGGTCTTCAGTGGTGAGGAGGCCACTGCTTTAGCCTCCCTTTCTTCCTATTCCAACAGTTTCCTCAGTCTCAGAGGAATCCATCCGTGTTTGAATTGTATGCCTTATTTAACCATTGGTTTGAATTTCCCTGAAATACTGGGCTCTCATTTGACTTTGAAATTTTGATAATTCTTTCTTAGGACCCTTACGAGTGATACAATCTTATCTTACCTAGTTTAATTTTTATAAGGAAAGAGAAGAGGGTGAGAAGTTGATAGAAAAGGAGGAGGAGAGAAGAAATAATAAAGAGTAAAAAGATAAATACATTAGAGGAGTCGCTTGAACAACAACACAAATGCCCTCTGTGCGTGTGACAAGAAGTCTATGTATACTTCAGAGACTGAACTACCAAGCTTCATACTGGGCCCTGAGGAATTCTGTTAGAAGTAATAGTAAGAATTTTAGGAAAAATAAACAGGTATATGGACTCAGTACAATATATAGGGGAACTGGCAGGAAACCAGGAAGAATCCTTAAGAGCTTTTGTTGAAGCAAGGTCTGGTCATCCCACACCTTCTTTCTCTCCTCAGGCCTCCCATGTCACCACAATGCCTTAACCCATTTCTCTCCCAATTTGCAGAAGTATCAGAGCCTCAAAATGGATACCCATTTGTCTTTAGGAAAGAGATACAGATGGGGGAAGACTCGGAAAGGAAGTTTTTGATGTAATTCAGTAACAGAGAGAGAGATGCGCTTCCCATCTTGAGTTAGAATTCTAAAAATACTCCTCATGGAATATCTTTACATGTATTGACTTAGTTCTGTGAACTCTGTTAGAAGTTAGATTTTTCTCTAACTTTAAAAGACTTTTAGAAGTCTTCTTTTTAAAAGGTTTGAAGAAAAACAAAGTTATATCAGAACATATGCTTAGGGATTCTGAAAGATGGCATGACTTATGAAGGATAATACTCTGAAAAGTGCAGTCTCTTGTAAATTAATTTGATTCTATCTCTCAGAGGTTCAGCTTGTCCCTCAGCAATGTCACCACAGGTCAGAAACTTGTCCTTAGATTTAGAGGTTTCTGTGATATCAGTAGATTTGTAAGCAGTGATGCCAGTTAACTAATTTTCCTGAGAAATAGCTTGGCTAAAAACTAAGGTAAGTAATTTATGTGGCATCTTCAGTCATGGAAGATATTACCATACCTCTTTCTTTTTCTTTTTTTTTTTTTGATGATTACTTTTAATGTCTTTACTATGTCAGAGGGATTATGCTGGGTAACAGTGGTAAAATGGTGAACAAAAAAGAGAATTTGTTCTGCCTTCCTCGGTCAGAAATGGGTAATTTGCAAGCATGCTGCCTTTCTTGGAACCTCAAAACAAGGGTAGCCATTTCTTTGGCTCCCACTATGAATTCAAATGCTGATTCCTTGTCACTCTTGGTCACCACAGTAGGCCTAGTGGCCGCTCTCTCGGTACTTGCAATCTAACAGAGGAAATAAACACTAATTACCTGATTTACAAAAATGAGCAAATATTTAACAATGGACATAACTTATTTCTATGAGGGAAAGGAAAAAATGTTTTGTGATAACAGATTAGTCTGACTTAGAGTTGGACGGTGAAGAAAGCTGAGCGCTAAAGAATTGATGCTTTTGAACTGTGGTGTTGGAGAAGACTCTTGAGAGCCCCTTGGACTGTAAGAAGATCCAACCAGTCCATCCTAAAGGGGATCAGCCCTGGGTGTTCATTGGAAGGACTGATGTCGAAGCTGCAACTCCAATACTTTGGCCACCTCATGCAAAGATTGACTCATTGGAAAAGACCCTAATGCTGGGAAGGATTTTTTTTGCAGGAAGAGAAGGGGATGACAGAGGTTGATGGCTGGATAGCATCACCGACTCGATGGACCTGGGGTTTGGTTCCGTGGTTGGTGAGACTCCGAGTTGGGATGGACAGGAACCTGGCATGCTTGCAGTCCATGGGGCAAAGATGAGTTTATGACACGACACAATGGGACTGGAACTGAACTGAACTTTATGTAAGCTGGGGATTGCTTGAAAGCAGGAAGGAAATGACCCTAAAAAAGTGATGTTTATGATTGTCCAACTCTAAAAGACTGTAGCATGGGTCAATGGAACTTAGTATGAAACTGGGTATATTTATCTTACAGGGAAAACTGGTGTATGCATATGGTTTCCACAGAAGGAGGTGATTACTCCTGCCTGCCAAGATGGCGACTGGGGCCACCATTATGGAGATGGGTGGGGGGCACAGTCATGATACCTGCCCTCTGAGCCTACACTGATTAAATGCAATTAAGTGTAAAATTTTGGTCATGACGAGTTCAGTGTGACAGATATATACCTTACTAGATGACTTTTATCTTGCTCCAGAAGGTAAAGAAAGGCCTACTTAAGTGGCAGAAAGTGAAGTCTGAAGATGAATAGAAATTGATTAGGCAACAGTAGAGAGCAGGAAGGTGTTTCAGATAGAAGTACTATGTTTATTCACTCACTCAACAGATATGTATTGAGTACCTACTAGGTGCCAGCCAGAAGTCTAAGCTTTGAGGTTAACTATGGACAAAACATAAATCGTTCTTCTCTGAAGCTTACGTTCCAGCAAGCATCAGAATACCTAAGCAAGCTTTATAGTATGAAAAAGGTGCTAAAAACTATAAGAGAAAATAGTCTGGAGAAGGAAGCAGTTTTACATGGAGGAGGTCAAGGGAAACTTTGCTGAGAAGGTGGCATTTGAGCAAAAAGTAAAACAAAATAAGGGAGGTGTTTCGGAGGTGCATAGGTCCTATGGTTTTTTTGCATTTGAAAACTGAAAAAAGACTATAAATAGAGCATAAAGGAAGCCTATTGTTCTAGGCAGATAGCTGTTTCTAGTGAAAAAATAATCAGAAAATTGGTGAGGCCAATAGCTTTTACAGAAGATGCTCTAATAAAAACATTTTCCTGATAAAAGGTAGAACTATTATGATCTCATTTTTAGACATGTTCTTCTATACAGGTTTAACACTTGAGTGTCAAGCTAAACATATAATGTGTCTAAGGCCACAGACCCATGAGAGTTTCTGGCATATAAAAAATGTGGATTATTTTGCTAAATTACCTCAATCTTAAAGTTATTGTCTAAAATTTTGGAGAATTAAAGGTATGTCTAAAGAATGGATACATTCAAGTAGCCTCTTTTGAAGAAGAATAATCTGGAAAGTACGGTTTTAGAGCAGGTAATTAACATAAGGCTATGCACACATGTATAGTTTCTTGCTTATCTAGTGAACTTAAAACACTTTATTGCATAAAAGAATAATTTTCAAAGTTTAGAATGGTCTCTAAGAACTAGGATACATTCATTGAAATCAATACATGAAAACCAACTTGATATCAAATGACACTGAACAATTTGTGCAAATATTATGTGGTATTATCAAGACACATTCTTTGGTGGCTGTATCAAGTTGGTTGACCCAGTGGAATGGAATAAATAGGAAATGTTTTGATTTCCCTGAAGTATTTTGCAAAGTCACTCATGAGATGTCTATGGATACAGTGAGCCTTCCTGTTTCTATGTGGGTTGGTGGTGAATGTCTGTGTTTTAATATATTCCTTCCTGTTCTCTGATTCATGCGTGAGATAACTGGGCTGAAAATGGTTGGACACCTTTATTCAACCCTTAGAGTCAGAAAGTTTGGGGACAAGAATCCACTTGATGATATAGTTGGGGCATGGTGTAAATTTCACCCCCATGGATGAGTTCCTCTCCCAAATGACTTTGGAAGTTTTATAGCGATGTCCTGTGAAGTTATAATGTAACATACAAGTGTTATATACTTGTCTTTCATGTTTTAAATCATAATAGGCATATTTATTGTTTGAAAGTTTACTGCTTAATTAAGTTTCTGATAAGAAAGGTCTCAGTCTCCATCTATACAAGAGAGTATGTATGTGTGTGTATATATACACACGTACACACACATACACATATGTAAATGTATTATATCATTATATACATACAGTTATACAAATGCAAATACTTGCTCGTATATACATTTACATTTTATCCATATGTATGGATGTGTTTGTGTGTATGGAAGGAGGGGAGAGAGATCAACTGACCTTTGATACAAATCTAAGATTAAATCAAAGCACGATGACATAGATTCTTAGTAAATTAATGTGATCTTGGATGTAGCATAATGTCTAGAGGACCTCAAATACAGCAAGGTGAAACTTAATCTATGGTTCCTGTTGCCTCTAAACTGTTTTCCAAGATAGGGCCCATATCTGCAACCCCTGGAAATCCTTGCCTGAATTCTTATCTTGCTTCAATCCAATCTTCACATTAAAGTCAGTGCAGAATTTCAAGAGCCTACATAATACAGTTTCTCCTCTGCTAAATCCTAAGTAACTTACTGTTCTCCAGAGACTCTCATCACTTAGGCCTACAGTGAATAACTGCCCCCCGACCTGCCTCTCAACACTTACCTCCTATTATACCCTTCATATCCCTCAACCTACAGTCCCTTCCTCCAGGCTGCTTCTGATCCTCTGTATGTCACCTTTGTCCAAGTTACTCTTAGCACTCAGAATACTCACCTTCATCATGTCTGCTTGGAAAAGTCCTACTTCATGTAGCAGACTGAGTTCAGATTTTCATTTGTGAAGGTGATATTTTTATCAAGTGATGATCACTCCCTTTTTGGTGCCATTTATATACTATGATTGTCCCTCTGTTGTTTGGAAGGAAAATAGTCTACTAAAAAGTAACTCTTCAGAAAGGCTAAAATGTCCCCTCATCTGTCATGGCTTGGAACTGGTTGAAAGTTGCTCAGTCGTGTCCGACTATTTGCGACCCCATGGACTATACAGTCCATGGAATTCTCCAGGCCAGAATACTGGGGTGAGTAGCCTTTCCCTTCTCCAGGGTATCTTCCCACCCCAGGAATTGAACCCAGGTCTCCCATATTGCAGGCATATTCTTTACCAGCTGAGCCACAAGGGAAGCTCAAGAATACTGGAGTTGATAGTCAATCTCTTCTCCAGCGGATCTTTCCAACCCAGGAACTGAACCAGGGTCTCATGTGTTGTAGGCGGATTCTTTACCAACTGAGCTATGGAACTGGGATATGGAACTAAAAATGTTTATGGTACATACTTTTGAAATAATTAGTGTGGGAAAAAGGCTATGAAATGCTAAATCCTACAGAATTAAGAAATAGAGGTTATTTATGAAGAAGAATACAGAAGAAAATAATTTTGATGTCTCTCTCTGGTCTCTAATTTTGTATTTGCCAAATAAAAAGCATGTTTAAAATAAAAATAACTTTCAATGTGGCAGAAATACTTTCCCTGAGCAAAGTGTCAACAACTGTTGCCCATGAAGCAGTAATTATAATTATTAGCACTTCTTGTGCTCATTATTTGCTAAGAATTGTATATAGTATGTATGTAATGCTATCTCTGTTTCACAAGTGAGAAAGCCTATGTGTAATGAGGCTAAATCCGAGTTCATGTAGTTTGCAAGTGGCGGAGCTGGGACTGCTTTGGCTTTGTCCTGATCTCTCAGTTTCATTGGAGAAAATTATGTCGTGACCTTTAGAAGGTTATTATAAGGACATATATGCAAGTATATTAGAATGATGATATTCTTTATGAATATTAAGTGTTAATTCTCATATGATCTAAAAAGAATTCTGGCCCTCTTGGTCTCTGAAAAAAATATAAAATTTATACTATGGCACAATTTTTTTTATCGGAGTACTCCGAAAAGTACACAAATCATAATTAAAGCTTGAAGAGTTCACATGGGCCACATACCCATAGTTCCACACCCAGATAAAATGATATTATGTTGACAACATTCAAAATGCTTGTTAAGGCCTCTCATAGTCATAAATTGGTCTCACCTCTATCCTGATTTATAGTACCTTAGATGAATTTTGCTTTATTTTTCACTTAATGTAAATGGAATTGCATAATAGATAGGTTGATTCATGACTTTTTCCACTCAACATTGTTTGTGTGATTCATTCATGTTGCTTATATTAATAGCACTAGTTCATTAATTTTTCTTTTTATGAACATACCACAGTTTAATTATACAATGTGCTGTTAAGAAAATGTGGGTTGTTTGAAGTGTAGGACCATGACAAATAATTCTGCTATGAAAATAATTATACATATCTTTTGGTGAATATTTGTATGCTTTTATATTGGATATTCAGCCAGGATTGGGATTGCTGGATCATTGAATATATGTATATTTAGCTTTATAGATATTGCTAGAGTTTTCTAAATTTGTTTTATACATTTTATTTTCTCTTCAATAGTCAATAAAGGTACAAATTGCTCTACATCTTCTTCACTACTTGATATTGTCAAATTTTTAATTTGACCCTTTTTGATGGTTGTATAATGACATCTCTTGTTTTAATTTGCATTTACTGATGACTCCTGAAGTTGAGCACAATTTCAGTTTATCTCAGTTGGTTATTTGAAAGACTTCATTTTTGAAATGCCTATTTTTCTACTGAGTTTTCGATATTTCTCTTAGTGACTTGTGGTTATTTTCAAAATATATATTCTGGATGATAATCCTTTGTTACCTATATTACAAGTTTTTTTTTTTTTTGCTAAGTACTTTATCTTTTTATTCCTTAATTACTACATTAATAAACAGAAGTTTTAAAATCATTATGCCCCACTTCAATATTTCTTGTTATGGTTAGTGTATTTTTGTCCAGAGTTTAAAAGTAGCATTTCCTACTCTAAGACCTAGAAGATATTTTCCTGGAGTGCCATATAGGTACTTTATTGTTTGACCTTTCATATTTCATTACTCATATTTCTGGTGTGAAAAAAGACTGAATGTCCACTTTTTTCCTATTTAGATCCAGTTGAAATAGCATTATTTTTTGCAAACAGTGTTCAGCAGTGTCACCTTTAGTCAAATGCCTATACATGTGTGGCTCACTTTATGGACTCTACTTCTGTGTGGGTATTTTCCTATACTTATGTCAATGCGACATTGTCTTAATTACTGTAGCTTTCTAAGATTTTTGATACTGGTAGTATCGTAAAATAAAAATTGTACCAGATGATTAAACAGGCAAGAAAAAAATTATTCAAGATTATTGCAATGACTGTTCAAAGACTATTACAATAGGGAAGAGACTGAACTCTGGTCCACTGAACCAAAGGTGGCAGAATTCTTAAGTGTTGGGATGAGCTAGTATGAAAAGATTAGAGCACATTAAAAGGTTGGATGGTCAATGTGATTAAGCCATTTTGTGTTTGCTAATTGTCCCTTATCAAATTTAGGCTCCCTCCCTCCCACAGAGTCTGGAAGACCTGGGCCCTATCTTTCTTGATAATTACACTTCAAAGGGATGGCTAACAGGTCCTTGAGAAAGATATTCTTGGGTTGTAGGCTATTTACATCTTAAAGGGGCAGATTAAAAAAATTTACAACTTCTTTCTAAAGTAACTGCTCTGAGAAGAGATGTTGGGGCCTAAAGTTTAATGATGCTACAGAGAACACTGAATCTAGCTTGGCCAGGGTAAGCCCTTCATATTTGTATTTGTTCTCTTCTTTTTAAAGATTGTGTTGACTATTTTTATTCATTTGCTTTCCATATCAATTTTAGAATCAGCTTAACACCACCTCCTCAAAAATGTTTTGGTTTTAATTGGATTTCACTGAATATATAGATCAATTTGTAGTAAATGTCTTTATTACATAAAATATTTTAATTTATGAATATGAAATATTCTTTCATTTATCTAGGTCTTTATTTCCTCTAAATAATGTTTTATGGTTCTCAAGACAGTGGATCTTCGACTTTCTATGTGATTTCTTGCTAGGTTTTTGATAGTTCTGGTCTTGTTGCAAACAGTTAGCTTTTAAGTTTTTCATTTTTTATTTCCTGTTGCTGATATTGAGAAGCACACATTGATTTTTGTTCCTTGGCCTCATATTCAGAGATGATGTTTAGTTTGCTTATTAAGTTGAGTAGCATCTGTAGCCTCTGTAGCATCACTCAGATGTATGTACCCAGGTGGTTTGGGGTTAATGGCAGTTTTATTTCTCCCTTTCCAATCATTTATCTTCTTAATTTCTCTTGAATTTTTTTGCTGCATACTATAGTACAATGAGATTACTGTTGCTGTTTCTCATTTTAGTTCTCAGAGGTGAGGCTTTTAGTAAATCACTGTCAAGTATGATATTTCCTATAGGCTTATTGTTCACACCTTTTTCTGCTAGTGTTCTAAAAGGTTTTGTTATTCAGTTCAGTTCAGTTCAGTCACTCAGTCCTGTCTGACTCTTTGTGGTGCCATGAACCACAGCACGCCAGGCCTCCCTGTCCGTCACCAACTCCTGGAGTTTACCCAAACTCATGTCCATCGATTTGGTGATGCCAACTAACCATCTCATCCTCTGTCGTCCCCTTCTCCTCCTGCCCCCAACCTTTCCCATCATCAGGGTCTTTTCCAATGAGTCAACTCTTCGCATGAGGTGGCCAAAGTATTGGAGTTTCAGTTTAGCATCAGTCCTTCCAATGAACACCCAGGACCAATCTCCCTTAAGATGGACTGGTTGGATCTCCTTGCAGTCCATGGGACTCTCAAGAGTCTTCTCCAACACCACAGTTTAAAAGCATCAATTCTTCTGCCCTCAGCCCTCTTTATAGTCCAAATCTCACATCCATACGTGACCACTGGATAAAACATAGCCTTGACTAGACAGACCTTTGTTGGCAAAGTAATGTCTCTGCTTTTTAATATGCTGTCTAGGTTGGTCCTAACTTTCTTGCCAAGGAGAAAATGTCTTTTAATTTCATGGCTTCAGTCACTATCTGAAGTGATTTTGGAGACCCCCAAAATAAAGTCAGCCACAGTTTCCACTGTTTCCCCATTAATTTGCCATGATGTGATGGGACCGGATGCCATGATCCTAGTTTTCTGAATGTTGCCAAATTCAAACTTAAGTTGAAAAAAGTGAGGAAAACCAGTAGACCATTCAAGCATGACCTAAATCAAATCCCATATGATTATACAGTGGAAACGAGAAATATATTTACAGGACTAGATCTGATAGAGTGCTTAAAACTGTGAACTTCCAGATGTTCAAGCTTGTTTTAGAAAAGGCAGATGAACCAGAGATCAAATTGCCAACATCCACTGGATCATCGAAAAAGCAAGAGAATTCCAGAGAAACATCTATTTCTTCTTTATTGACTATGCCAAAACCTTTGACTGTGTGGATCACAATAAACTGTGGAAAATTCTGAAAGAGGTGGGCATACCAGACCACCTGACCTGCCTCTTGAAAAACCTATATGCAGGTCAGGAAGCAACAGTTAGAACTGGACATGGAACAACAGACTGGTTCCAAATAGGAAAAGGAGTATGTCAAGGCTGTATATTGTCACCCTGCTTATTTAACTTATATGAAGAATACATCATGAGAAACGCTTGGCTGGAAGAAGGACAAGCTGGGATCAAGATTGCTGGGAGAAATATCAATAACCTCAGATATGCAGATGACACCACTCTTATGGCAGAAAGTGAAGAAGAGATAAATGGCCTCTTGATGAAAGTGAGAGAGGAGAGTGAAAAGTTGGCTTAAAGCTCAACATTCAGAAAACTAAGATCATGGCATCTGGTCCCATCACTTCATGGGAAATGGATGGGGAAACAGTGGAAACAGTGTCAGACTTTATTTTTGGGGCTCCAAAATCATTGCAGATAGTGATTGTGGCCATGAAATTAAAAGATGCTTACTCCTTGGAAGGAAATTTATGACCAACCTAGATAGTGTATTAAAAATCAGAGACATTAGTTTGCCAACAAAGGTCCATCTAGTCAAGGCTATGGTTTTTCCAGTGGTCATGTATGGATATGTGAGTTGGACTGTAAAGAATACTCAGCGCCAAAGACTTGATGCTTTTGAACTGTGGGGTTGGAGAAGACTCTTGAGAGTCCCTTGGACTGCAAGGAGATCCAACCAGTCCATCCTAAAGAGATCAGTCCTGGGTGTTCATTGGAAGGACTGATGTTGAAGCTGAAACTCCAATACTTTGGCCACCTCATGTGAAGAGCTGACTCATTGGAAAAGACCCTGATGCTGGGAGGTATTGGGGCAGGAGGAGAAGGGGATGACAGAGGATGCGATGGCTCAATGGCATCACCGACTGGATAGACATGAGTTTGAGTAAACTCTGGGAGTTGGTGATGGACAGGGAGGCCTGGCGTGCTGAGGTTCATGGAGTCACAAGGAGTCGGACATGACTGAGTGACTGAACTGAATTGAACTGAAAATACAGAAACCTAGTAAAGTTAACATCTTGCTGAAGTGTTTCAGTGTATTCTCTATGAAAAAGTCTATTGTGCTGTGGATTTATCACACCTGGAAACAATCAACTAAGTTTAAGTCCTTACCGTTGACAAGCATGTCTATAATTCATCATAGTCTTCAGAACAGTTTCATATTTGTTGACCTAACCCCAGTATTGACCTGGCTAGAAAGATACTATTATATCCATTTCACTAGTAGGGCAGCTAAACCATGGTGAGATTAAGAGTTTGCTAATGGATATGGCCAAGGGGTACAGCAATTGAAGTAGGATAAGAATTCAGGTTGTCTGTACTTTTGACCTAGTGACATATAGCAAGTTAGTTAGATTCAGAGATTCTGCTAAATGCCTAATACCCATTTTAAGTATTAAAGATTTAGAATTTAAGGTAGAGAATACAGGGAATTTCATGTAACTCTAACTCCTGTGTGTCTTTAAAAATAATTCACCATAAATAACCTTGTTGTTACTTTAACTGGTAGACAGATATCAATATTTAATGAAGAAGAAAGAGTAAAAAGTGGCATTAAGACACTGCTTGGGAGAAAAACCATGTATTGATAATTACAGTGGTGATATTCAGCTTTGAGACATTCATATACTATGTGAAATGCATGTATTTCTACACCAGACATTAAGCACAAGAGTAAATGTGGGGGAAGGGCAGCCTTCAGGAGGGTCAGAGACTTGGAGGCAAAAACCAATAAAGAACAATAAAACCTTAAGCTACCAAGGAGTGCCTGGAAATGTGGTGTATGCTGGAGGGAACAATGTTGTGCTGGAATGCTCCTTAGGACTCCTGTTCTTTATTTTCTAGTGTCCCAATTGAATAGACTGATGGGAGCTGGAGAGTGTGGAGTTTATTAAGCTGCCACAGAACATTAAATAATAGCCTGCAAACAATAACAGCAGTAGCAACAACAGGGCCTTCCCAGATTTATTCATTAGCACTTTAGAAACTCAGAAAAATAAATAAAATATGAAATTGATTGCCATAGCACAGAAGAAAATGCTTCTTCAAGTTAAAAAATCTCCCTAAGCCTTTAGCATGATTACCAAGGCAGAATTTCATTAACGAATCAGACAGCCAGACAGTCATATTTACCTTTTCAAAATAAGTCCTTGCAAAGAATACATGTTCTTGATCTAGAAGTGTCAGCATTTTTGATTTTTAAAAAGCGTTTTAAACAGATATGGAGCTAAAATATCAAAAATGTTTTTTAAATCAAATTGTAACAGCAGGCTCCAAATCCTTGTCAGGTAGGTTAGATAAAATGTTTAGTTAAATCTCATCAAACTCCTGCTAAAATTAAATATGAAAAGACTCAGAAAAGATTCAGCACAGTCCTGGTATCCCTGTACATTCCACTGTGTTATGTGGCACAAAGCACAAGGTGTATATTTTTTTATGTTGAATGCTCTATCAAGTGAGTGGCATTGTGAAAGAGCATAGGCTTGCAGCCAGATGAATCGAAGATGTAAGATGGAGTTGCTAATTGTTTTTAATTGTATAGGTGTTTACAAAGTAAGAAACAAAACTCAAGAAATAGATAAATTATTTTTCAGAAGGTTCATTACATGTAATATTCATTTAGCAGAGGAGTATATCCCAGGGTTTGAAACTGGGATAAAATGAGATGGGTTGCTTGCTGCCTCCCTCTCTTATAAATCTCAATTGCTGCTGCATTGTGTGGTCCATGGCACATAATTGTTCCTTCCTTAGTGGACATACTCTTGGGGACACTTTATCTCTTAATGCCAGTCTTGCTGGGTACAGTTTAGCTTTCACTTTCTTACACTGTCTTCAATAAATTCAAGGGTCAAGGTACTTAAGTTTTACCTCCCAGGCTTGTCAAATTTTCTATGCTTGCTTTTATCCAAATGTTCTTTTGATAGCCATTTTCCGCTTTTGCTTTGAAAAGCCAACTCAACCAAACAAAGGAATTCAGATGAGAAATGTCCTTGGCATGTATAACAATATGAGATGTGAATTAAATGGGAGGGAAAAGGTCTCCCCATTGTGGATCTGAGCCTAGATGATAATGGAGCTGTGATTTAGCCCACGAAAATGTGTTAGAGTAAGTGAACTGACCTTTTGCTGCTCTTACTGCTGAGACAAAATGAGGACATAAATACAAATTAATTTCTTCTTATCACTTTGTGAGACATTATAATTCATTTTTCATTTATGTGCTTAATGTTTACCTAGCTTACAAAAATATGCATTATTCCTAAAAGCTCAGGAGATTCGTATACTTAAATGGCAACTCAGAGAAAGACTGATTTTTTTTTCTTAAGAGAGATTTCTAACCCTAATATAGTGTTTTTTTTTTAAAAAATTAGCTTCCTGTCAATTCCATTTGATCCAATCTCTTGCACTTGTCTAACAATGAAGTTGCACCCATTTAGGCAGTGATCGGAACCAGCATCTCTGAGTGCGTATAAAAGCTGACTGATAATCGAACAATTGCTTAGCTCCATCCTTTGTAATTCAAATTAGGGCCAGCATTTCTAAGCAATAAACAGATAAATCCATAAATTCAAGCACTATGTACATTTTCTTATATCTGTGAATATGGCATTGCAAAAATCTACCTGTGGGAGAAATATCAATAACCTCAGATATGCAGATGACACCACCCTTATGGCCGAAAGCAGAGAACTAAAGAGCCTCTTGGTGAAAGTGAAAGAGGAGAGTGAAAAAGTTGGCTTAAAATTCAACCTTCAGAAAACTAAGATCATGGCATCCAGTCCTATCACTCCATGGCAAGTAGATGGGGAAACAGTGGAAACAGTGACAAACTTCATTTTTTTTGGCTCCAAAATCACTGCAGATGGTGACTGCAGCCATGAAATTAAAAGGCACTTGCTCCTTGGATGATAAGCTATGACCAACCTAGACAGCATATTAAAAAGCAGAGACATTACTTTGCCAACAAAGGTCCCATCTAGTCAAAGCTATGGTTTTTCCAGTAGTCATGTATGGATGTGAGAGCTGGACTATAAAGAAAGATGAGCGCCAGAGAATTGATGCTTTTGAACTGTGGTGCTGGAGAAGACTCTTGAGGGTCCCTTGGGCTTCAAGGAGATCCAACCAGTCCATCCTAAAGGAGATCAGTGCTGAACATTCATTGGAAGGACTGATGCTGAAGCTGAAGCTCCAATACTTTGGCCACCTGATGCGAAGAACTGACTCATTTGAAAAGACCCTGATGCTGGGAAAGATTGAAGGCGGGAGGAGAATGGGACAACAGATGATGAGATGGTTGGATGGCATCACCAACTCGATGGACATGCATTTGAGTAAGCTCCTGGCATTGGTGATGGGCAGGGAAGCCTGATGTGCTGCAGTCCGACTGAACTGAATGGAACTGAACCTGTGAGCACACATGTACCATGATTTCTAATTCACTTATCTAATTTCACTCAGTCACTGAGATCAGTAAAAAACACTGTGCCTGCTTTGTAACAGAAGTGACTTGGATTCAGTTTATTGAGACTGTTCTGAGAGTAAGATTTAAGCAGTAGAATGTGTTACTGAAGGACGTGTATGCTCTCTTGTGTTGGAAATTTTTTTAAAAAAGAATGTGCTGCAGTTCTAAATATCTACTTATAAAGATGTAATAAGTACTTTTTAGAATGAGTAAAATAGTCCACCCTTGGTTCTTAGAAGTCTTCCCATAAACAGTACAATCAAGCAAAATATAAATAACCACCAACACTTATATAACTCAGTTCAAATTAAAACTTTTTCAATGCATGATCTTGTTTAACACTTGAAGCAGTTCTTTAAGTTGTTGGTATGATTATTTTCTTTGAGAGACATATTATTTAGCCATAAAACATGTTTTGTTGGGCCAGGAAGAGTCTAATATATGCATCTTTGCTTGTAACAATTTTAATTTTGTGAGACATTTTGCAGTGCCATGGAATCAGCCTCTCTTAAATCTGTCCTATGTAGTTTGTTAGATATGCCATGACAAAATGCCAGAGATCAGATTTCCTAAACATCAGAAATGTGTTTTATCACAGATCTGGAGTCTAGAAGTCCAAGGTATAGGCAGGTTTGGTTCCTTCTGAGGCCTCTCTCCTTGCCTTGCAGATGGCAGCCTTCTTGCTATGTCCATCCAATGGCCTCTCCTCTGTGCCCATACATCCTTAGTGTCTTTTTGTGTATCCAGAAAGACACTATTTTATTTCCCCTTTTTATAAGGACTCTAGTTGGACTGAATTAGAGTCCACCCTAATGTACTCATTTTAACTTAAAAGCCCCATTTAAAGGCCCTGCCTGTCAAGTTCCTGTCTTCTAATACACTCAAATTCTGGGGTAGAGGTCCATAGGGCTTTAACATATGAATTTTAGGCAGACACAGTTCAGTCCATAACATCTTTATTCTGTTCATTTGTGGCACATAGTGTATGTTCGAAATATTTGTTATTTAAATAAATTAATGATAGGTGAATGAATGAATAAGAGCTTATACTTAACTATAAATTAAATATTGACTGAATATTTAATCTGCTCAGTGGAATTATAAAAGTTATCTATTATGATTATTTGACTACAAAGGAAATTTTTAATGATAATCTTTTTATTCTTTATTAACTGAAGTATAGTTGATGTATAATATTATATGTTATAGGTGTATAACATAGTGATTCACAATTTTTAAAGATTAGTCTCCATTTATAGTTACTGTATACTGGTTATATACCCTGTGTTGTACAATATATCCTTTTAGCTTATTTTAGACCTAATAGTTTGTTGCTACCCCTATATTGCCCTTCCCCTCTCCCTACTGGTAACCACTAGTTTATTCTCTGTATCTGTGAATTTGCTTCTTTTTGGTTATATTTACTAGTTGTTTTTTTCTTTTTAAAGTCCACATATAAGTGATATCATACAGTATTTCTCTTTCTCTGTCTGGCTTATTTCATTTAACATAATGCCTTCCAAGCCCACCTATGTTGTTGCAAATGGCAAAATTTCATTATCTATTCATCTGTTCATAGAAATAATATTCTTAGAATAGTTGTTTTAACTAGGTTGTTTTGACTAGGTTGACTGTATAACTAAAATATTTACTGTTTTTTTAATAACTAAAAATGTATAAAGTGTATCACAGTATATTTTGCAATTTCTGTAGATGTAATCTTCAGCAATCTAGTATAGAGATCTTTATGTGAATTTATTTTATACAATGTCCTACTAAAATCAATAAATTATAAAAGCTCTATCTATGAGATTGCAAACCTAAGATACTACTTCGCTAGACTCTACCTTTGTGTGTCTTATAGCACTGGACAGAAGATGGTATATCTATTTAGAGGTCTTAGTTCATTTTCTTTCATTTATGAAGGTGGTGCTACAGTTTGAGTTTCTCTCTTAGCCCTTGACACCCATCTCCACTGGGGTTGAAGCCCTGTAATAAATGTCCCACTATTTGACCTTTTATATCTGCATCATAAAATCAGGCAGATGGTGTAGTTTATGGCTAACAGGCAAGAGTTTCTCCTTTTAAAGCTCTTTTTTTTTTCCCACAACTAATCCATTACCAGGTATGCTACATGCCATTTTATCTGATGTGTCCTAACAAGGTAACTAGGAAGTTTACTAAAATAACTTCTAATATGTTTTTGAAAAAAAATCCCAAATTTTAACTGTAATAATTAAATAGCTAACATTGAATGCACTGAGTTATGTTAGCACATTTCCTGGGTATCTTGCATCACTGTTTCAGTGTTATGGCTTCTGTCATAAACTAATTGGAGAAGGAAATGGCAACCCACTCCAGTATTCTTGCCTGGAGAATCCCAGGGACAGAGGAGCCTGGTGGGCTGCCGTCTGTGGAGTCGCACATAGTTGGACACAACTGATGCGACTTAGCAGCAGCAGCATAAACTAATGTGATTCAAAAGTGGTCAAATAGAGAATGAAACTATAAAAAATGCAAAATCACTTATGTTATGCTTGAAAGTAATAGCATTTTTACTGACATTTCTGAAGAAAAACTGAAAACTCACCTGTGACTGAGCTGCATCTGAGTTCATGATCATTTTAGTATTGTAGTAAAACATTTATTGCTTACTTCTTACCCCTATGTATGAAGCTTCCTTTTCTAAAAGGTGGTAGATTAAATACAATAAAAAAAGAGTAGGCCTCTGAATTATTTAGGAATAGATGGGTTTTGCCATAATGCTAATTACATATATATTATTTGAATTATATGTCAAAGTTTTCTAGTTGGATCAATCCAAATGTGTAGTATCAAGTAAGGTAGAAATTGTGATCAGGCTTATCTTAGATACTGAGTATATTTGTAAAAAATATGAGTAACAAACATTTTTCTAGTTCTAATTCTATACAAAATAAGACATATCCATATTTTGAGATACTTCTAGCTCTAGAGGTCTAATATCTATGGATAA
Source organism: Okapia johnstoni (assembly GCA_024291935.2). Taxonomy (NCBI): domain Eukaryota; kingdom Metazoa; phylum Chordata; class Mammalia; order Artiodactyla; family Giraffidae; genus Okapia; species Okapia johnstoni. The sequence continues at coordinate 26,744,419 of CM044305.1, read as the reverse complement.
ATAATTTTATTATTTATAAGGAAGTCAAAAAAGTTGAAATTTTAGACTCTGAAGTGCATCCTAATAGTGTTGAAATAAATGATACATTTCTTAAAACAGTACCTTTATATAGAAATCATAACAACACACTTTTTCACCTAAAAAATGTTAGTGCTTACTTTATATTACATACTAAAATAGTGTGTGCATATAGATATTGTTGTTTAGTCACTAAGTTGTGTCCTACTCCTTTGCGACCCCATTGACTGTAGCCCACCAAGCTCCTTGGACCATGGGAGTTCCCAGGCAAGAACACTGGAGTGGGTTGCCATTTCCTTCTCCAGGGTATCTTCCCAATCCAGGAATCGAATCTGCATCTCCTGCATTGGCAGGTGGATTCTTTACCACTGAGCCACTAGTATTAGTGACATGCTAAAGACAGGGCAACTCTTACTCAGAAAACTATTACTCTACTGAGTTTTCTCAATAGAACAGTTTAGAGAAATAGTGACTTTAAATATTTGTAATAATAATCCAGTTAACTTTAAAAATTCACATGTGGATATGATGTTAAGTCAGTAGTAATATTCTTCTACAATCAAGATATTAAGCAATTCTAATTATATAGGATAGCTTCAGATGAGAGTCTTTTGACATCCTATTTTTTAGCCAGACTTTTATTCTTTTGACATATATTTTCAGACCTAAGAAACATACACATTTTCTATATCGTCAATGACAAATCCTATTTCATTCTACATTTATATTTTTCCTGTTTATATTTGCTGTGTAGACATTTCAAATAGTGGTGTGATATCTGCCTTAGACTTCTTGTAAGTATCTCTATTTTTCCATATCAGGTGCAAGAATGAAGTAATCTAATGACAAATGAAAGGCATGTTCATATAATTATAAGCAGAAGCTGACAGATGTTCTTTACAACTCCTAGTATACATAAGAGACTCAAAGTTAGATACTTTTACAAATCATTCATGCCATTTTTAATAAAACTCAGCTAACAGGTAAGCATTTGCTGATGTTGTGGTGGGTTTTCTCTTCCCCAGGTACTGGGAGATCGGTGGGCAAACATCTGTAGGTGGACTGAAGATCGCTGGGTTCTTTTACAGGATGTTCTTCTAAAATGGCAACGTTTTACCGAAGAGCAGGTGAGTCACATGGGGGATAGTGTATCAGTGAAAGACATGGAGAGATGTTAAATGGGTACATAAAAAATATGAGGTACTTTAATAATTATTCTTCTTTCTCTTTCGAAATTATTTGATTTCTTTCAGTGCCTTTTTAGTACATGGCTTTCAGATAAAGAAGATGCAGTGAACAAGATTCCCACAACTGGCTTTAAGGATCAAAGTGAAATGTTATCAAGTCTTCAAAAACTGGCTGTATGTATTCTTTAGCTATTGACATTAAAAAAAAAATAGTAGTTTCTACTAACATCCTTATTTGGTCTTTCTAATGTTTAAATTTTAAACATAATATACATCGTTCTTACTTAGATCAGTCTCTTTAATTATATTGTTACTTGTCTTAATTGAAATAGGGAAAGGTGATTGTGGGAAAGATTGAAGGCAGGAGAAGGGGGCGACAGAGGATGCCATGGTTGGATGGCATCATCAACTCAATGGCCATGAATTTGAGCAAACTCTGGGAGATAGTGAAGGATAAGGAAGCCTGGCATGCTGTGGTCCATGGGATTGCAAAGAGTTGGACATGACTGAACAACAACAAATAGTGGAAAGAGAAACTCTAGTGTCTCTGCCTCTTCTTACAAGGTCATGAATCCCATCATGGGGGCTTCACTGTCATAAATTCACCTAAACCTAATTACCTCCCGAAGGCCCAATGTCCTAATACCATGATATTGGGGGGTGTAGAATTTCAACATATATATTTGTGGGGACACAATCATTTGGTCCATGTCATTACACCCCTGGATTCTCAAAATGTGTGTCTTTCTCACATGCAAAATATATTCATTCCATCTGAACAGACCCAAAATAACTTACATAGTCCCGATATCAACTATTTAGCATATATTGTAAAGTTCAAAGTCTCATCATCTAAATCAAATAAGACTCAAGGTCTGAGGCCAAGCTCTCCAACTATGAACCTGTGAAACCAGACTAGTTATATGCTTCCAAAATACAGTGGTGTGACAGGTATAGAATAGGTATTCCCATTTGAAAAGGGGAAAAAAGCAAAGGAGGAAGGGGTGACAGGCCACACGTAAGTCTAAAACAGCAAGAACAATTCTGTAAGTTCCTAATGCTCGAAAATATTCCTCTTTGGACTGATGCTTTGCACTCCAGGGCCACCAGAGTGGCACTGTCACCCCCAGAATTCCATAAGGTGGCCTTGCTTCTTCAGCTTCACAGTGCACTGCCCACCCACATGGCTTTCTGCTGCAGCCCCACTCACAGGACTCCCTGTCGTGACTGCTTCTGAGGCCCTGGGTGGGGGCCTCCTGCATGCCTCCCCCCACCCCAAGCCTGAGAGGTGGTCCCATCCTTTGAAACCCAGGAGGAACTGGCTCTGCCATTTTGGCCTATGGTAGGGGTGGCAGCCCTGATGTCTTTGTATCACCTATATCATTCTTCTCTTTTCTTGATGGGAAGAACGCACGTGTTCACAGCCTGCCTTCAATCCATCCAGTTTTCTTTGTTTCCGTTAGTCCCAGCTGGCAGTTTCTGCTGGTATATTACAGTATCCATGGCTTCATATTCATGTATCCATAGTGTATACATCTGTATCCCTGGCTTCTGATCAGAGAGCTGATTAGGTCTCTGGTTCACATCCACACTAATATCCTCATCAAATAGTAGATCAACCACACCCTTAGTGTTCACGTCTAAGCATCCTTTCTCATTTTTCCCAATGTGGATAGACTGAGAATTTTCCAAATTCATAAGTTCTGGTTCCTTTTTGCTAAACAGTTCCTTCTTCAATTGATTTTTCTCTTCTTGCTTTTTTACCTTAAACATTCAGAAGAAACCATGCTGTTCCTTTCACACTTTGCTTAAGTATCTCCCAAAGACATCAGATTTCTTAGCTAAATATCCCATTTCATCATGCACAAGTTCTACCTTCTACAAAATACTAGAACATCAACACAATTCAGTCAAGTTCTTTGCCACTTTATAACAAGGATTGTCTTCTCTCCCTTGATCAATATGTTCCTTACTTTGTCTGAGACCCCAACAGAATGGCCTTTACCATCCATATTTATACCAACATTCTGTTCATGATTATTTATGTATTCTCTAAAAAGATGGAAACTTTCTTTCCAGCTCTCCTTTTTTCTCCCTGAGTCCTCACCAGAGTTGCCCTTTGAAGTTATCTTCATGGCAATCTTGACTTGTTCAAGCATGCACCTCAAAACTCTTTCAGCCTCTACCCATGACTCAGTCCAAAGCTGTTTCTGCGTTTTTAGGCATTTGTTACAAAAGACACCAGTTCTTGCTCCCAATTCCTGTCTTAGTCTGCTTGTGCTGCTGTAATAAAATGCCACAGACTGGTGACTTTAACAGTAGATATTTATTTCTTACAGTTCTAGAAACTGAGAAGCACAATATCAAGGTGCTGGAAGATTTGGTTCTTGGTGAGGGCCCTCTTCCTGGGGAGACAGAGGAAGCTCTGGTATCCCTTCTTTTTTGTATGAGGACACTAATCGCAGGAGACATAAGAGGCACAGGATTGATCCCTGGGTTGAAAAGATCCCATGGAGGAGAGCCTGGCAACCCACTCCAGCGTTCTTGCCTGGAGAATCCCATGGACATAGAAGCCTGGTGGACTACAGTCCATAGCGTCACAAAGAGTCAGACATGACTAAAGTGACTTGGCACACAAGCAGAATCCTAGAATGGGGGCCCTACTCTCATGACCTCATCTAAGCATCATTACCTCCCTAAAGCTCCACCTCCTTATATGATAATATTGGAAGGTTAGGCCTTCAAAATATGAATTTTTGAGGGACATAAATATTAATTTTATAATATGTAGGTAACGTTTCAACTTCGTTTTTTTGAAACAGAATTGTACTCTTTGAAAAAGTATAACATACCTGGAATAAGATTACAGTAAAAATTTTAAAATTAGCACTGAAAAGTACCTGTGAATGTTCTGTAAAATTATAAACAGTATAGTTCTAGAGTAAACTTAAGTTTCATAAATCTAATAAGTCTAAAATAAACTTAATTAGATTCTCTGAGAAATATAAGAGTATCACAAGAAATGATTATCCTTACATGCTAAGTCACTTCAGTCATGTCCGACTCTGTGTGACCCCATAGATGGCAGCCCACCAGGCTCTGCCATCCCTGGGATTCTCCAGGCAAGAAGACTGGAGTGGGTTGCCATTTCCTTCTCCAGTGCATGAACGAGAAAAGTGAAAGTGAAGCCGCTCAGTCGTGTCCAACTCTTAGCGACCCCATGGACTGTAGCCTACCAGCTCCTCTGTCCATGGGATTTTTCCAGGCAAGAGTACTGGAGTGGGGTGCCATTGCCTTCTCCGTATCCTTACATAGAAGGGGCTTATATCAAATTTTGGAAAATAAGAAAAACATTAAAGCAAACAAAATGGCATTGATTATAGCACCCATATGTTTTTTTAATTTTAATTGGAGGCTAATTACTTTAGAATATTTTGGTGGGTTTTGCCATACATGAATCAGCCATGGGTGTACATGTGTTCCCCATCGTGAACCTCCCTCCCACCTTCCTCCCCATGCCATCCCTCAGGGTCATCTCAGTGCACCAGCCCTGAGCACCCTTTCTCATTCATCTAACCTGAACTGGCGATCTATTTCACATATGGTAATATACATATTTCAATGCTATTCTCTCAAATCATCCTACCCTCACATTCTCCCACAGAGTCCAAAAGTCTGTTCTTTACATCTGTGTCTCTTTCGCTGTCTCGCATATACGGTCATTGTTACCATCTTTCTAAATTCCATATATATGTGTCAATATACTGTATTGGTGTTTTTCTTCTTGACTTACTTTGCTCTGTATAATAGGTTCCAGTTTCACCCACCTCATTAGAACTGATCGAAATGCATTCTTTTTAATAGCTGAGTAATTTTCCATTGTGTATATGTACCACAGCTTTCTTATCCATTCGTCTGCTGATGAACATCTAGGTTGCTTCCATGTCCTGGCTATTGTAGACAGTGCTGTGATGAACATTGGGGTACATGTGCCTCTTTCAATTCTGGTTTCCTTGGTGTGTATGCCCAGCAGTGGGATTGCTGGGTTGTATGGCAGTTCTATTTCAAGTTTTTTAAGGCATCTCCACACTGTTCTCCATAGTGGCTGTACTAGTTTGCATTCCCACCAACAGTGTAAGAGGGTTCCTTTTTCTACACACCCTCTCCAGTATTTATTGTTTGTAGAGTTACTGATAGCAGCCATTCTGAATGGGGAGATGGTACCTCATTGTGGTTTTGGTTTGCATTTCTCTGATAATGAGTGATGTTGAGCATCTTTTCATGTGTTTGTTAGCCATCTGTATGTCTTCTTTGGAGAAATGCTTGTTTAGTTCTTTTGCCCATTTTTTGATTGGGTCATTTATTTTTCTGAAATTGAGCTGCAGGAGTTGCTTGTATATTTTTGAGATTGATTAGTTGTCACTTGCTTCATTTGCTATTATTTTCTCCCATTCTGAAGGTTGTCTTTTCATGTTGCTTATAGTTGCCTTCATTGTGCAAAAGCTTTTAAGTTTAATTAGGTCCCATTTGTTTATTTTTCCTTTTATCTCCATTACTCTGGGAGGTGGGTCATAGAGGATCCTGCTATGATTTATGTCAGAGAGAGTTTTGCCTGTGTTTTCCTCTAGGAGTTTTATAGTTTCTGGTCTTACATTTAGATCTTTAATCCATTTTGAGCTTATTTTTGTGTATGGTGTTAGAAAGTGTTCTAGTTGCATTCTTTTACTAGTGGTTGCCAGTTTTCCCAGCACCACTTGTTAAAGAGATTGTCTTTTCTCCATTGTATATTCTTGCCTTCTATGTCAAAGATAAGGTGTCCATAGGTGTGTGGATTTATCTCTGGGCTTTCCATTTTATTCCATTGATCTATGTTTCTGTCTTTGTGCCAGTACCATACTGTCTTGATGACTGTAGCTTTGTAGTATATTCTGAAGTCAGGTAGGTTGATTCCTCCAGTTCCATTCTTCTTTCTCAAGATTGCTTTGGCTATTCGAGGTTTTTTTTTTTTTTTTAATATTTCCATACAAATTGTGAAATTATTTGTTCCAGTTCTCTGAAAAATACCATTGGTAGCTTGATAGGGATTGCATTGAATCTATAGGTTGCTTTGGGTAGTATACTCATTTTCACTATATTGATTCTTCCAATCCATGAACATTGCATATTTCTCCATCTATTTGTGTCATCTTTGATTTCTTTCATCAGTGTTTTATAATTTTCTATATATAGGTCTTTTGTTTCTTTAGGTAAATTTATTTCTAAGTATTTTATTCTTTTCATTGCAATGGTGAATGGAATTGTTTTCTTAATTTCTCTTTCTGTTTTCTCATTGTTAATGTATAGGAATGCAAGGGATTTTTGTGTGTTAATTTTATATCCTGCAACTTTACTATATTCATTGATTAGCTCTAGTAATTTTCTGGTGGAGTCTTTAGGGTTTTCTATGTAAAGGATCATGTCATCTGCAAACAGTGAGAGTTTTATTTCTTCTTTTCCAATCTGGTTTCCCTATATTTCTTTTTCTTCTTTGATTACTATGGCTAAAACTTCCAAAACTATGTTGAATAGTAATGGCGAGAGTGGGTACCCTTGTTTTGTTCCTGACTTTAGGGGAAATGCTTTCAATTTTTTACCATTGAGGATAATGTTTGCTGTGGGTTTATCATATATGGCTTTTATTATGTTGAGGTATGTTCCTTCTATGCCTGCTTTCTGGAGGGTTTGTATCATAAATGGATGTTGAATTTTGTCAAAGGCTTTCTCTGTATCTATTGAAATAATCATATGGTTTTTATCTTTCAATTTGTTAATATGGTGTATCACATTAGTTGATTTGCGAATATTGAAGAATCCTTGCATCCCTGGGAGAAAGCCCACTTGGTCATGATGTATGATCTTTTCAATATGTTGTTGGTTTCTGTTTGCTAGAATTTTGTTAATGATTTTTGCATCTAAGTTCATCAGTGATATTGGCCTATAGTTTATTTTTTTGTGTGGCATCTTTGTCTGGTTTTGGGATTAGGGTGATCGTGGCCTCATAGAATGAGTTTGGCAGTTTACCTTCCTCTGCAATTTTCTGGAAGAGTTTGAGTTAGGATAGGTGTTAGCTCTTCTCTAAATTTTAGGTAGAATTCAGCCGTGAAGCCATCTGGTCCTGGGCTTTTGTTTGTTGGAAGATTTCTGATGACATTTTCGATTTCTGTGCTTGTGATGGGTCTGTTAAGATTTTCTGTTTCTTCCTGGTTCAGTTTTGGAAAGTTATACTTTTCTAAGAATTTGTCCATTTCTTCCAAGTTGTCCATTTTATTGGCGTATAGTTGCTGATAGTAGTCTCTTATGATCCTTTGTATTTCTGTGTTTGCCTTTGTGATTTCTCCATTTTAACTTCTAATTTTGTTGATTTGATTCTTCTCCCTTTTGTTTCTTGATGAGTCTGGCTAATGGTTTGTCTATTTTATTTATCTTATCAAAGAACCAGCTTTTAGCTTTGTTGATTTTGGCTATGGTTTCCTTTGTTTCTTTTGCATTTATTTCTACACTAATTTTTATGATTTCTTTCCTTCTACTAACCCTGGGGTTCTTCATTTCTTATTTTTCTAGTTGCTTTAGGTGTAGAGTTACGTTTTTTATTCGAGTTTTCTCCTGTTTCTTGAGGTAGGCTTGTATTGCTGTGAACCTTCCCTTTAGCACTGCTTTTACTGAATCCCATAGGTTTTGGGTTGTTGTGTTTTCATTTTCATTCGGTTCTATGCATATTTTGATTTCTTTTTTGATTTCTTCTGTGATTTGTTAGTTATTCAGAAGTGTGTTGTTTAGCCTCCATTTGTTTGTATTTTTCATAGTTTTTTTTTTCCTGTAGTTGACATCTAATCTTACCACATTGTGATCAGAAAAGATGCTTGAGATGATTTCAATTTTTTTGAATTTACCAAGGCTAGATTTATGGCCCAGGATGTGATCTATCCTGGAGAAGGTTCTGTGTGCACTTGAGAAAAAGGTGAAATGCATTGTTTTAGTGTGAAATGTCCTATAGATATCAATTAGGTTTAATGGTCCATTGTATCATTTAAAGTTTGTGTTTCCTTGCTAATTTTCTGTTTAGTTGATCTATCCATAGGTGTGAGTAGGGTATTAAAGTCTCCCACTATTATTGTGTTACTGTTAATTTCTCCTTTCATATTTGTTAGCATTTGCCTTACATATTGCAGTGCTCCTATGTTGGATGCATGTATATTTATAATTGTTATATCTTCTTCTTGGATTGATCCTTTGATCATTATGTAGTGCCCTTCTTTATCTCTTTTCATGGCCTTTATTTCAAAGTCTATTTTATCTGAGATGAGTATTGCTACTGCTGCTTTCTTTTGGTCCCCATTTGCATGAAATATCTTTTTCCAGCCCTTCACTTTCAGTCTGTATGTGTCCCTAGGTTTGAGGTGGGTCTCTTTTAGACAGCATATATAAGGGTCTTGTTTCTGTATCCATTCATCCAGTCTTTGTCTTTTGGTTGGGGCATTCAACCCATTTACGTTTAAGGTAATTATTGATAAGTATGATCCCGTTGCCATTTACTTTGTTGTTTTGGGTTTGAGTTTAGAAACCTTTTCTGTGTTTCCTGTCTAGAGAAGATCATTTAGCATTTGTTGGAGAGCTGGTTTGGTGGTGCTGAATTCTCTGAGGTTTTGCTTGTCTGTAAAGCTTTTGATTTCTCCTTCATGTTTGAATGAGATCCTTGCTGGGTACAGTAATCTAGGTTGTAGGTTTTTCTCTTTCATCACTCTAAGTATGTCCTGCCATTCCCTTCTGACTTGAAGAGTTCCTATTGAAAGACCAGCTGTTATCCTTATGGTAATCCCCTTGTGTGTTATTTGTTGTTTTTCCCTTGCTGCTTTTAATATTTGTTCTTTGTGTTTGATCTTTGTTAATTTGATTAATATGTATCTTGGGGTGTTTTGCCTTGGGTTTATCCTGTCTGGAACTCTCTGGGTTTCTTGGACTTGGGTGGCTATTTCCTTCCCCATTTTAGGGAAGTTTTCAACTATTACCTCCTCAAGTATTTTCTTATGGCCTTTGTTTTTGTCTTCTTCTTATGGGACTCCTATGATTCGAATGTTGGGGCATTTAACATTGTCCCAGATCTCTGATGTTGTCCTCATTTTTTTAAATTCTTTGCTTTCCTCTCTGCTTCATTTATTTCCACCATTCTGTCTTCCATCCCACTTATCTTATCTTCTGCCTCAGTTATTCTACTGTTGGTTCCCTCCAGAGTGCTTTTGATCTCAGTTATTGCAGTATCATTATTGATTTACTCTTTTTTATTTCTTCTAGGTCCTTGTTAAACTTTTCTTGCATCTTCTCAGTCCTTGTCTCCAGACTATTTATCTGTAACTCCATTTTGTTTTCAAGATTTTGGATCATGTTTACTATCATTATTCTGAATTTTTTTTCAGGTAGACTCCCTATCTCCTCTTTGGTTTGGTTTGGTGGGCTTTTATCATGTTCCTTTACCTGCTGAATATTTCTCTGCCTTTTCATCTTGTTTAGGTTGCTGTGTTTGGGGTGGCCTTTGTTTATGCTGGACGTTTGTGGTTCCTCTTTATTGTGGAGGTTCCTCCCTGTGGGTGGGGTTGGACGAGTGGCTTGTCAAGGTTTCCTGGTTAGGGAAGATTGCATTGTTGGTGTTCTGGTGGGTGGGGCTGGATCTCTTCTCTCTGGAGTGCAATGAAGTGTCCAGTAGTGAGTTTTGAGGTGTCTATGGGTTTGGTGTGACTTTTGGTCACCTTTATTTTTGTGCTCAGGGTTATATTCCTGTGTTGTTGGAGAATTAGCTTAGTATGTCTTGCTCTGGAACTTGTTGGCTCTTGGATGGAGCTTGGTTTCAGTGTAGGTATGGAGGCTTTTGGATGAGCTCTTGTCGATTAATGTTCCCTGGAGCCAGGAGTTTTCTAGTGTTCTAAAGTTTTGGATTTGAGCCTCCTGCCTCTGGTTTTCAGTTTTATTCTTACAGGAACCTCAAGACTTCTCCATCCATACAGCACCGATATAAAACATCTAGGTTAATGGTGAAAAGATTCTCCACAGCGAGCGACACCCAGAGAGGTTCACAGAGTTACATGGAGAAGAGAAGAGGGAGGAGGGAGATAGAGGTGACCAGGAGGAGAACAGGGCAATCAAAAGGGGTGAGAGCAATCTAGCCAGTAATCAATTCCCTATTTACCTTCCACAGTCTGGAACACTCAGAGAGGTTCATGGAGTTCCAAAGAGATGAGAAGAGGGAGGAAGGAAATAGAGGTGACCAGGAGGAGAGGAGGGGGAGTCAAAAGGAGAGAGACCAATCTAGCCAGTAATCAGTTCCCTAAGTGTTCTCCACAGCCTGGAACACCCAAAGAGATTCATAGAGTTAAGTGGAGAAGAGAAGGGGGAGGGAGGAGATAGAGGTGACCTGAGGGAGGAAAAGAAGTGTCAAAAGGGGAGAGAGCAATCAAGCCAGTAATCACACTACTAAGTAAAAATGGGTACTGAAGATTGGATTCTTAAAGGTACAAGATTGATAACAAATACCAAAAAGCAAAGATTAAAAATCTAGAGTAGAGGTTAGACTCTCAAAAATACAATATTAAAAAAACAAAACAAAATCACAAAAGTTATTTAAAAAGTGTATGAAATTTGCTTTTAAAATAGGGTCATTTTTGCAAGATAATAGTAGGTTTTAAAAATGAAAATTAAAGGGGTAATAAAGAACTTAAAAATATTAAAAAACTCTAATAGTAAAATATATCTAGGAATTTCTCTGGAGCTGTTGAGGGCAGAATGGGGTCAGTTCAGTTTCAGATAGTTCCTTGTTCCAGCTTATACTTCTTCTCAAGCACTGTAAGTCCCTTCCAGTGTAATCAATGCTAACGACAGTGTTTTAATCTGTTGCACCCGTCACTTCCAAAGTGGTTCCCTCTTCTTTATTTTGGCTTCCTCTGTTTGCAAGTCTCTTCAGTATCTAACTTCCGCCCTGACACAAGAGGGCGAAGGTGGTCACTTATTTAGGCTCACTTGTTCAGTTGTACTGCAGGGAGGGAGGAACACTGCAAACAAATATCACTGGCATGTGTGGGGAGTGCTCTCAGTGGCTGGGCCACACTGGGTTTGCCCCCACTCATGGCATGTGTGCTTTCCAGTCTACACTGCTCAGGCTCCAGGTTGCTCTACAGGGGAACTGTCTAAAGTGGGCCCTGGGTTGCGTACACTTCCCAGGTCTAAGCCGCTTAGGTTCAGGTTCTCAGGTACTCCACAAAGGCAGGGACTTGGTTAGGCCTGCGTTTTGTGCCCTTCCCAGGTCCGAGCAGCTCAGGTGACCAGGTGCTTGGTGAGCACACTCTCCCCAAGTGGGATGGTGATTATAGCACCCATATGTTTTGAGGGATTAACGAACTTTGGCAATAAGGGACATCAGGTTTCATTGAGACATTTCGGTTTGAGTTGAACTGTATGGAATTAAAAAAATCTACAAAGCTTCTCTTCAATTGTGAATTTTATTATTTTCCAGTAAGGGAGAGGCCAATCTAATATTTATTAAGAGCTTGATTTTTCAAGTAAAGTATTGCATAATTAGGATTTCTTTTCTATTTTGATCAATTCTACTAAATGCTAACATGATGTTAACTGTGATATAAAACAAAGGTCTATTGTAAATAATGTTTCATAACTTTACCTAAATTAATCTATTTCTGTCTGTTTTGATATATATTATACATCATAATAATTAAATGATTTATTTGAACTAATCTTATATAAATTCTCTCAGTTAAATTTGTACCATATTACCAAATATTTATTTGTATCATACATTTTTGGCTCCATAGTGACTAATTTTCTATAAGCTTTTAATTTAAAATAGATTCACATATGTATTACTTGTTATTACAAACTAGCTTCTCATTGATAGAAATCATTCCTCAGAAAATGTGTTTTTTGAGTAATATCACTACTGAAGACGGATTTCAGAAAAGTAATCTGTGTATCAAACAGTGCGAAAATATCAGTGATACATTTGTAATTTTGTTCTGAAACTAATGGGGAGCCATTGGGAGCTGAATAACAATCGTGTTTGCATTTCCAGAGCACTCTTTGGTAGTAAGACTTTGCATAGTAAGGAGGCCAATTAGAACTGACCTAAGTAGCACTGGGCATGGAAACAAGGAGACAGACAAGGTTATTTCAGAAGAGGAAATTGAGGCCTGGAAGAAAACACATGGCATGGATAAAGTAATAGAAGATTAGTTGCAGAGTTAAAATGAACACCAAGATATCCAGACTCAGGTCCAAGACTTTTAAGCTGCTTTAGAACTCATCACATTTGATTCTTTGACAGAAAAATAACTGCAGTTGAAAATTTTTGTTTCGAATAATTATGTGCCATGATGTTGACATTTTTATATGTAAAAGACATTGCTAGCTCCAGGGCCATGAAAATGCTCTCTTAGGGAAGTCTCAATAATTTTCCAATATGATTAAAATTCAAATTATGTCGCCTTACTTGTGAACAAAGTGAAAATATGTTTTGTATAAGTCTTACTGTTTGATAGTTTAAGCCAATTAACAAAACCTGACAGCTGGTCTAGAATTTGAGGTAAAATTCCCCTGCTGACTCAGGCAGTGAGTAAGAATTTAATGTTCATTAAAATATGTCACAATCTGAGACCCAGAACAGGTACCATCTGTCACCAGTTCCTACTACATACCTAGGTATAGATACAGTGTGCTAAATCTCTCTTTTATTTACAATCAGTGTAATTTGTTTTGAAATATTACCACTAATAACCCATGGGATTTTATCCTACTTTTCATGTGAGGTGAGAGAAGAGGAGTCAAGTATTTGATTTCCTCCTGATACGTTATTTTATCCAAATCATGTGGGCATTATTATTGTTCTATCATCCAAACTGGGTTTTTATTTGGTATAAAGAATAAAAAGCAAAGGAAAGAAGAAACTGAGGTGAATTCTAAGACTGGAAGAATCAAGTAGGCTCTCGTGGGAAGGCCCAAATTAACAAGAAACAGGCTCCTGTGGAAAAGTACTGCTGCTGTGAGGACTCATGGCATTTGCCAGCAAAGGACAACTCTGGGAAAGTTGATTATCCAAGAAAGTGTGGTGTGCAGGAACTACTGGAATGCTGTGGGCTTAGGTCAATATCAAGTGTCTGCAAGATAAGATGGCAGGGACAGAGCACTTATGGGGGCTTGGCAAATCCCTGTGAACAGTGCTGTTTCACCAGGACTTGCCAGCTTGACCTCAGCTCCAGTGATCATCCTCAAAGAATTCCTCTAGATAGTATCAGTGATTCTCAGGGCGTGGTCCCTAGACTAGCAGCATTACTCAGGAACTCCTTAGAAAGGCAAATCCTTAGGCCCCATCCCAGGCCTACTGATTCATAAACTCTGGAAGCATAGGGCCCAGCAGTTTTCCAGTTCACAAGCCTTCCTGGTGATTCTGATGCTCCCTCAAGATGAGAAACCCCCACAGTGGATCAATCTACCTATGTAAAACAACAGGCATTTAGAAGGAATTGGATTATTCGGTCTTGTTGTTGTTTAGTCGCTTCAGTTGTGTCTGACTCTTTGCGACTCCATGGACTGTAGCCCACCAGGCTCTTCTGGCCATGGAATTCTCTAGACAAGAATACTGGAGTGGGTTGCCATTTCCTTCTCCAGGGGATCTTCCTGATCCAGTGATTGAACCCATGTCTCCTGCATTGGCAGGCAGATTCTTTACCACTGAGCCACCAGAATACTTCTTACATATAGATAACTACTTATAAAATAGGTACAGGATTCAGTTTTGCCAGTTTATGAGAAATTATCTTGGCATTGGTGCCCAAAGTGTCCGTCTGATGAGAATAAGGTGATGACTTTGTGGGCCTTTTGCAAGCATACATTCTCTTTTCACTTCAAATCATCTAACCTTGACCAGATAGAACATGTTTATCTTGTTTTCTTGAGCAGCTTATCTATTACTTGCCCGTTTCTACTGCTGTCCAATCTGATTTATTGGCTGTTCTTTTCCTGTTTACCTTGGAGGTTTGTCCAGGTATCTCGCTTCTATGAAAATAAACTATATTTCTTCTTTTAAAAGCCTAGCTGATCTCTGCCTTGTACACATTTTCTAGAACTTCTTTTTGCCTTCTGAATTTTCTTGAACTCTATTTCTCTGGCACTCAAATATCTATAATCAATTCTTAGGATGCAGAAATATGTCCTTTTTATACACTAAAATTTAGTAACAATTAAATTGTAGTTATTTAATATACACAAAATTCAAGCTTAGAATAATTTCTGTCTAAGGATAGATGGGAGAAAGTAATTCATTACTATGATGCATTGTATCTGGCACCACCATGGATTTCCTGTTTTTTTCCTGTTAGTTATGGTGGAAGAGTACTTCAGGAACTTGGAGATTATGAGATGAAGAAAGACTGGGAGAGAGATTGGTTCAGAGCCAACAAGAGGAAACACACTGAGGCAGAACTACTATCCTGCTATCACCATTTGACAAACTAGATCTAGAATTTACTAGATAGAAGCCTTCGCTAGTACAGTGTTTTTGTCATACAGATTTGGGTAAAAATGTTATTGATTTGATAGTTGCACAATTTATAATAATGCTGTTTTTACTTTACCTTGAGTTATCTTTCCTAATTATATTCTTTAATGGGAGAGTTCCCCTTTATTTTTGTAATGTTCACTAAGTGTGTCTTCTTTGGTTGATTGTTAACACAGGAGGCTCCATGTCATTTGCCACTAAATCTCTTCGTGTATCCAATTACTTTTATAGATCATCTAAGAAAACCTTTTTAGGTAACTCATAAATTTCCAATGTAAATTGTTTCCTCTTCTTCAAATTCAGCTTGTATATTTTAATTTATATTTTGGTCTATTGCATTCTTTCAGGCTTAGGAAAAATAGTGAAAAGACAATTATTGAGGAGAAACTAAAATTGCATTTCAAAATTTGCTTTTATTTCCTAAAAATGGCTCACAGTAAGACTGCAATATAAAGAACACCAGGTGAAGCAAATTCTGAGAAAAGGATGAACTAATTGAAGGAGACACCAGAGCCGTCTGCAGTTCAGAGCTATCAATGCAGGTGGCATGCCAAAATGAGCTACATAAAGTGTCTTTTGCAGGGGGTGGGTGTATATTGATTTCTCTCTGTCAGTGATACTTCAGTTCATGAGCAATTGGTGCATCTGTTTCATGCTCATTTATTTGCCATATGCAATGTTAGTTGTTCTTAAATAAATTTGCATTTATTTTGGAAAGACAGGTCTCACAGCTTAGTTTATGTTCATTGCACTTGCTATTGCCAATGAGAGAGGATGGTAAAACGTCCATAAAATAATTCTCTCCTTTCTTACTTCTTAGTCTGTTTTTACAAATTAAATCATGGTCTAGCATTGGGGAGATGGAAATGGGATTTCCCAAAACCTAGGGTGACCTTAATGGATAAAAGGAAAGAATAAGCTGTCCTGATCTACTAATTTCACATGGACCACTTTGTTTATTCATTTTATATCAACCAAAGAGCATGGGTAACCTTCCGTAGCTCCTAGGAACTTTGGAAATATGAATGATTTAAAAATACTTCATAAAACACATAAGCATTTAGTAAACAATCATAGTGATTCCAAAGGATTTGTGCCATACTCAATTACTTTATTCTGCTACTTAATGGGCTTTAAAATTAGCTTTAGAAGATAATTACTCAAATAACTGAACGTTAATTGAATAACAGATGCTAAAACAATGTAAAAGTCAGTAAACTGCATAACAAGGTTTTTGTATCTGAATAATGAAAAGTATGTACAAATCATAGAAATAAAAAACATTGCAAATTTATTCAAAGAATCATAGCATTTCAGATTGGAAAGGCCCCTTAACTATGCTCGTCTTCTCAATTCACCATGTTCTCTTCAGTACTCCTGGCATGTGGTATTTCATTTGAATTCTATCAGAAATTAAGATCACTAACATCCAAGAGCCCTACCTTTCACTTTAGAACACCTCCAAATATTAAAAAGTAATTTCCATATATCAATCTCTGTTTTTCCTTTTGAACCAACACTACTTTTTTCCCTTGACAGTTCTTCCAAGAATGTTCAGGTAGCTCATAAGTGCCTCTGACTCCTTATTTATTCTAAAATAAATAAAAGTATTTATTCTGCATCTGACTTTTATTTCTCTCCAAGCTTCTTGGGAACATTATTTGGATTATAATTTTCTACTTATATTTTTATGAACTCTTGTTCTTTTGCAGGCAGAGTTATAATCTTTTCGTGTCTATACAAATGTGAAAATGCATGCAAAAGCAGATTGAACTATAGTGTTTCATAAAATGTAACCAAGGCTTAGTCTGTGTTTTTCCTTGTTGTAACAGGTTTTAAAAACTGATCTAGAAAAGAAAAAGCAAACCATGGACAAACTCTGCTCACTCAACCAAGATCTTCTTTCAACACTGAAAAATACATTTGTTGCCCAAAAGATGGAAGCATGGTTGGACAACTTTGCCCAGCGCTGGGATAATTTAGTCCAAAAACTTGAAAAGAGTTCAGCACAGGTTAGTGATAATCATTAACCTACAATAAATTATCCTTGAGATTTTTGAAATCTGCAATGAGAGAGTGATACTGTAACCCTATAGAAGATGTCACTGGATTACTCCTTGCTAAGAATTTAATTGAATAATAAAACATGGCTCTCTTGTTTGCCTTTGACACTGGAGAATGTGGGAGAGGTGGAGGAGTGAGTGCTGGTGGGCTGAACTAGTTATTGCTTTATAGGGTGGTGATGGTTCAGTCACTATGTTGTGTCCGACTCTTGTGACCACATGGACTATAGCCCACCAGGCTCTTCTGTCCATGGGATTTCCCAGGCAAGAATACTGGAGTGAGTTGCCATTTCTTTCTCCAGCCTTAGAGGATAATCCTTTCCAATTCAATGGGAGTGAGTATGAGTGACTTAGACACTGAGAAAAAATGCTAGGAAACTGTGTCATCACACTCTAACCCCAAATCATAGATCCTTGAAATAATGAGGGCCCTTAATTGACCTCTGCATTTTACACATGAGAAAATTAAGTTTAGGGAGGAAAAGTGAACCGTCCAAGGAAAGCCAGTGACAAGAGCAGGACTAGGGTCCACAACCTTTGATTTCACCAAAGATATCTTTCAAGTAGTATAAGTGAGGTTATAATCAGTGGATTTTCTGCCATAGACTCTTGACTCCTAAAATCATGCAATTTAGTTATACTAACACATATAGGCTGTATATTAGGAAAACATCTATATTAGAGTGTCGTGTGGTTTTTTGTTAAGAATTGTAAAAGTTTTGGTAATATATATTTTTTAATGGAGTATTTTTTAAACTTGAAACTCTTATTATCTGATATGGTTAGACGGTGGACTCATGGGCAGTCATTCAAAAATTAACATTATGTTCAATAGTGTTTAGTACATTCTGCCATTTTGTTTTGTGTTATAGAGGCTAACTTTTACTAAATGGTCCCAGTTCATAGCTCAATGCACTGTGCACATACCCTTGTTGAAGCCATATTCAATAGCTTTAGGCTTATATCTGCTCTCTTGTGAGACAGTGTAGGGAATTTTGTTTTTTGAGACTTGGCATCTGATTAGCAGCATTTAGGAAATGTTTGTTGAAAGATGAAGAAATTAAATTTGAAACATTGCTTCCAAAATATATAATTTAAATGACCAGCCAACATACATGATTTCAATCACAGTTCCATCTTTTCAAATCAAATTCATATTTAAAATTTAAAGCTTGAAGAAATATCAATTGCAATCATTTCTCATACAGTCATTGGGCAATAATTAAAATTTCATTGACTGTATTTGGGGCTGTTAGTGGATATACTAGTGATTTTACCACCAGATCATGATTCTTCTTATTATATGTAATCTAGCCTTGGCTACTTTGCATGACTATTGACATTTATGTAACAAATATGTCATACATTAGAAAGTGTTAACTTTTTAAACCATCAGTGATATCATTCCGATATATGCCCATCAGCTCCATAGGTTATTGGTACTGTAAAATGATTGATTACCATATTAAGAAAAACTGGCATTATTTGATAAAGAAAGATATTTTGAAATGTGTCTCTTTAAAGGGATATATTCATGGAAGTGTAACTGTTAACAACAGGTTGCATTCTGGTTCACCTGCACTATTGGCAGTGGTTTTCCAAACTTGAGTCTGCCTGATAGTTACCTGGGAAACTAATTCAAATGCATGGTCCTAGATTCCGTGCTCAGAAAATCTCATTCAGTAGGCTTGTAATCTACATGCAGCCTTTGATAAAGTCTGCCAAACATATTTTTGAAAACAGTGAATTGGTAAGACAGTGACATATGTGCCAGTCCCCACATCCTGGTGTTCCTCAGTACTGCCTGAAATGGGAAGAAGAGAGACCTTCCTGGCAGTGTAATATTTAAATATACCCATTCTGTGGAATGATACTTGTGCATCTCATCAAAATCTTACTGGTTTGATTATTTTATTTGGTTAATTAAAAAAAATCTTAGAAGCCTTATTTTTTAATGGCTTAAAAGTTATGAGACTTTGACCTTGGGCAACTTACTTAACTTCCTATTTTTGAAATTTTCAAAATCTGTGATAAAATAGTACTAGCTTTGATTTGTTTAATTCTCTATAAATTGATTTCCAACATATAACATATATCTGCTCCACTTGCTCCCTGTGATTTGATGAGGATAAAATGAAGCCATAGAGATGGAAAGCATTTTGAGGGAAAAAATAAAGATTCTCTTGATATGCAAGGCATACTGTTTAGTGAGTCTGGATGTCTTGTTATAGTTCACTGTGATTTTTTTTAAAAGATGTTTTTTGTAGACCATTTTTGAAGTCTGTACTGAATGTTACAATATTGCTTCTGTTGTCTATGTTCTGCTTTTTTGTCCATGAGCCATGTGGGATCTTAGCTCTCCAACCAGAAAGCAAACCCTCACCCCTGCATTGGAAGGAGAAGTCCTAACTACTGCACTACCATGAAAATCCCAAGTCCACTATGATTTTTTTAAACGTTTTCTTTTTAAACAGTTTTACACTCCTATACCAGACCAGAAGCAAAAAAACATTATATTAGCAATTTGCTTCCTCAGTCACTAAACTTGAGCCTTTCTTAAGCTCTTGTCTCAGTTTTCACTCTTCAGTTTTTCCCCAAAATGCACCATCATAGACCCAATCCAAATCATTGCTAGGGGCGTGGGACTCTTAACAAGATAAAAAGGAAGCTACCCAGGGAAATAGGAATTAAAAGGAGATAGAGTAAGAAAAGAAATAGTATCTCATAACTAAAAACAAAAATTGATTTTTCTTACGTGTCAGATTGAACTTGATCAAAATGGCATAAGAATTCCAAGAATGTTGAGAGTACGTTTTTGACTTTAAAGAACAGAGCTCACTTGTATGCATACATTCCAGCATGTTTGTTGGGGAAAAATAGTCCCTTTAATGACACAGTATGCTCAGTCTTTTAAAAATTATTTTAAATGATTGGTATAAAGAATGAGCACAGTTCTGATAATGGTTAAAATCCAGTTGGATATAGGCATTGTGACTGAGATGACAAGGCATCTGTTTATACTCATATAAAGAGCATCGTGTGCCTGAAATCTTGACTGCTATTCAGGCCAGGGCTTTGAGGGATTTTGACCTTATAAAACAGTAGCGTGGCAAGAGATCAAAACATGAAAGAAAAAAAAAAAAAGCAACTATGAGGGCTGCTCTCTTGCATTTCAGAGTCAGCTTTGGCTTGAATAACACCTGGACACAAGCTAAAGATGCTGAAGTTGATAAGAAGGCAGCCTAAGAAAACAGAAATACTTTTTGTTTCCAAAAGTTAAAAAGAATAATAACCATTGCCATGTGGTTCCTTAAAATGAGAAAAGAGAACAAATGAAATATACCCTGGATTGACTTATTTAAATACTTAAATGACCCTATGCGTCCTCCATATTTTTTGTAAATGTGCTCGTTGACATTTACTCAGCTGCTTTTTTTTCCTAAATATCATGCCCCCTGACGAACATATTTATATTTTGATTGTAACTAGGGGATGAGATAGTCAGAAATTCATTATAGTTAATATTTTAAACTTAAATATAATTTCAATGATTTGAAATATTATTTTCCCCCATTGAACTAAAATCATAGTATACTATGGAAAGAGGATATTATTCATTTGCTTTATAATTTATTATGGTAATTAATGTTAGACTTGGCAGCAGGTGCTTAGATGTAAGAATGTATCTATCTAGATAAGCCCCAAAGTCTGTAGTCTTGTGGTTTTTTTTTAAATAGAGAAAATTATCTTCTTTGCCAGAAGTAGACAACATTCTATGACTCATATAAGTTCATAGATGTTATTCCCATTTCATCAATATTTTGCTCTATTTCTAATGAGCATTTTTGTGATGTTCTGAACTATAAGCACAAAAATCTTAAAAATAAAATTAATATACTCAGAATTCCCCTCCTCTTGAACATGAACATTCATGCTGTGTAAGTTCGTTTCTGACCTCATACATGCCCAAATAGAGAAAGTGATATAAATATGAATATATCTGTTCTACATTATTTATGTTCTGTAGAGAGTTTTCAAATTCCTGCCAGACATGTGAGTAATGTAAAACATGGTTGAAGATAATAAGCTACTGTTTTTAATAATACCAGAAATGCAAATAGGTGCAAAAGCATTAAGATGAAAATTTCTGTATTTGCCTTTCTTTTCTGAGTTCATGCTCATTTTTTAGAGAGCCCTGGTTTTACTCTCTATAAAATATTTTACATGCACATTCTGACTATACCTGTTCTCAAAGCATTATTTTTTGTAGACCTCTTGATACATGAAATGTAGTTACAATTGGTTTGCCTCTCATCTTTTTGCCAATGATTTTAATTAAAAATACTCTAAGGCCTTTCAATTGACAACCCTTTTCAGAGGTTCCTGAAAGCTCTCCAAGTTTAATCAGTCTGCTGCCAATTAAAAAACAATTTTAATGGCCTTATAAAACCTAGAATTAAAGTAAAATTTCCTCACTTCTTTTAGGTTTTTTATCTTACTTAATTCATGGTCTAACCATCTTGAATTTTAGAGCATCTTTTGGTTAATTGCTTAGGTTAAAGGTTTGATTGGAAAATTTCCAAGTTACAACTCAAATAACTTTGGGAAATAGCTGTATTCTTTTGCTCCCTTCAGCTAAAGTAGAGGTTTGACAATGGGCCTTGTGTATTTCAGTGCGATTGGTTTTATGTTGTAAATTCATTTATCTACTACAACATAAAATGCTGTAGGCACTGTAAATTTAAGAGACTAGAGCTGAATTAACTGTTGGAACTGCTCATTTCTTACTTATAAAATGAAAAAAATGGCCTAAGAAGATCTTTGTAGTGCCCTTCCAGTTCTAAATGTTTATGATGCATTTCTCTTTGCTTGAAATTTTATATAAAACTCTGGAGTAATTAGCAAAGCGATTCCAAGTATCTCTACTATATAAATCTCAGGAGTCAGATGGAAAATGATAATAAAAATAAAACTTTCTTCCTATTCAAAGAAGGCTGAATTCTGAAATAGTTACATTTCTCTCATCATGAATATGTAATTAAAATGCCATGAAGATAAAATACTCAACCTCTATATGATAAATCCGTTGTCTGCTAGTAATAAATAACACATCAAGAAATATACAAGTATTTTTTTTCTGTATGCTTAATAATCTGCATCCCTAGTTAAAGAAGGTATCCCATTGCTTTATGTCAGATGGCATGTAGAAGAAAGTCAGGTGGATCAGAAAAAATAAATCCCATTGCTTGTTGAATTTTGGCAACATGTAGTTAATTCACACAGTTGCTCAAGTTCTATGTTTAATATGTATCATGAAGCCAACAGGTATCTCTTCTTTCTGGCAATTTGTATGAAAGAGAATTTGAAGTGAGGGACAAAATACATAAAACTAAACAGAGTTTTACAGAATAAACCTTCGTAATTATCAGATAATATTTTCTTAAATGGGAGAATGACTTCTTTTATGATATCTCTTCAGTATTGACTCTCATCGTGCCCATGATTCTATTGTCAGTATCTATTCAAGAAGCTATACTGCCTTAATATCAGTATCAAAGCAGGACAGTAGCTGTAATTACAATTTAGTTACCAAGCCACTCTCATGAACTTGAGTACTCATTCGTGCTACACCTAGCTGTGGTAATTCCTCTGCACTTGTTCATGAGATAGAGCACTTTATAGTCTTTTGATTAATAACCCAGTTTCCTTTGTGAGCACCTGACCTTTTACCCCAGGTTCCTCATAAAGTTCAACCTATAAATCCTTTCTGTGCTTAGAACTGGAATCCTTACATCATCATCAGGTAGGTATGCCTTGGGCTACCATGCCTGTAGAGATCGTTTTAAGCCTGGCTACCAATTATCAGCTAAAGCTGTTGCTATGCTTATGCAATATGTTTTACACTGTAGAACTGCGATCTCCCCATACCCATTAAAAGTCAATCATCACTCTAAAGTTGGGTACATATAAACAACACAACCAGAAACTTCAATCCACGCTTGTCAACCTGCTTGTACCTTTTTAAAAAAATCAGATATTTTTTCATTTGAATGGTTTTGCACAGATTTTATTATTATTATTATCATTATTATACTTTATCAAGAACTAAAAGGATTTAAGATTGTCATATGCCATTGTGTATACCTTCTGTCTTCTTCTGACGTTGTATATATATGTGTGTGTACACAAACAACATACCCAATTACACCACTTAAAGTCACCATTCAGACATTTGAACAGGTGTGGTAGCAAGTGATCACAGCTACTAAGAGTTGGATTAAGGAACAATCGGACTTGGGTTTATAGCTCAGCCGTGCCGCTTACAAGTTGAATCTGCCTGAAATTTCTACTCCTAATCTATAAAATGGAAATAAGCTTAGTACTTGTTCGTAAGGCCATTGTGAGGTAATGAGAGCTACCACTTATTAAGCCTTTACTACTTAAGTAAGTAAACAGCTAGCATAATGCCTGAAACATGCAGAGAGCTCTGTAACTGGTAGCTTCTATTACAAGTATTTGAATACTAATAAAAGTGATAATAAATGAGGTAACTGATTTTTTATACATTGAATCCCTTTTTAGTAAGTTTTTAAAAAATGCTTAAATAGTATCTCACAATGCCAGTAGAAGTCTCTAACCTCGAAGAACTTACAAAGTCAAGATTATTTAAATAATTAAGTGGACAATTAAAAGGTGCAGTTAAGAATACAAGCCAAACTGAAAGAATGATAACAGCACAAAGTTAATTTAAAATGTAAGAACAGGTGGTAAGTACAACTAGTTGCCCATATGAAACTGGACAAAGTGGTGGAAAATAAATATTTCCTTTCATTACATGCTCTTTATATTCCTGAAATATGCTTGAATGTACATATAGATCCTTTTCACAATGTGCATTTTTAAACAAATGGAAGAGAAAATGTAAGGAAAGATTTTCATTGTTTGAAAATAGTATGGATTTTCCAGACCTACTCAAATTATACAACCTTATTGCAAGAAGGTATACATCTTAGAACGATCAAGATACTGGGCATATGCTCTTCTAATTTTCCTCACGATGGGAAAAATGTAAAATTTGGAAATTAACATATATCTCTTCATGACTAAGAAGGGTCAGTATAGAAAAATTCCTGAATTTTCTCAGAACTCTGAGATAAGAAAGCTTTCTTCAGTGATCAATGCAAAGAAATAGAGGAAAAGAATAGAATGGGAAAGACTAGAGATCTCTTCAACAAAATTCGAGATAACAAGGGAAACATTTTTATGCAAACATGGGCTCAATAAAGGACAGAAATGGTATGGACCTAACAGAAGCAGAAGATATTAAGAAGACGTGGGAAGAATACACAGAAGAATTGTACAAAAAAGATCTTCACGACGCAGATAATCATGATGGTGTGATCACTCACCTAGAGCCAGACATCTTGGAATGTGAAGTCAACTGGGCCTTAGGAAGCATCACAATGAACAAAGCTAGTGGAGGTGATGGAATTCCAGTTGAGCTATTTCAAATCCTGAAAGATGATGCTGTGAAAGTGTTGCACGCAATATGCCAACAAATATGGAAAACTCAGCAGTGGCCGCAGGAGAGAAAAAGGTCAGTTTTCATTCCAATCCCAAAGAAAGGCAATGCCAAAGAATGCTCAAACTATTGAACAATTGCATTCATCTCACACGCTAGTAAAGTAATGCTCAAAATTCTCCAAGCCAGGCTTCAGCAATATGTGAACCGTGAACTTCCAGATGTTCAAGCTGGATTTAGAAAAGGGAGAGGGACCAGAGATCAAATTGCCAACATCCACTGGATCATCGAAAAAGCAAGAGAGTTCCAGAAAAACATCTATTTCTGCTTTATTTACTATGCCAAAGCCTTTGACTGTGTGGATCACAAGAAACTGTGGAAAATTCTGAAAGAGACGGGAATACCAGACCACTTGACCTGCCTCTTGAGAAACCTGTATGCAGGTCAGGAAGCAACAGTTAGAACTGGACATGGAACAACAGACTGGTTCCAAATAGGAAAAGGAGTATGTCAAGGCTGTATATTGTCACCCTGCTTATTTA
Source organism: Okapia johnstoni (assembly GCA_024291935.2). Lineage (NCBI taxonomy): Eukaryota > Metazoa > Chordata > Mammalia > Artiodactyla > Giraffidae > Okapia > Okapia johnstoni. The sequence continues at coordinate 26,719,496 of CM044305.1, read as the reverse complement.
ACTTATATGCAGAGTACATCATGAGAAACACTGGGCTGGAGGAAGAACAAGCTGGAGTCAAGATTGATGGGAGAAATATCAATAACCTCAGATATGCAGATGACACCACCCTTAAGGCAGTAAGTGAAGAAGAGCTAAAGATCCTCTTGATGAAAGTGAAACAGGAGAGTGAAAAAGTTGGCTTAAATTTCAACATTCAGAAAACTAAGATCATGGCATCCAGTCCCATCACTTCATGGCAGATAGATGGGGAAACAGTGGAAACAGTGGCTGACTTTATTTTTATGGGCTCCAAGATCACTGCAGATGGTGATTGCAGCCATAAAATTAAAAGATGCTTACTCCTTGGAAGGAAAGTTATGACCACCCTAGACAGCATATTAAAAAGCAGAGACATTACTTTGCCAACAAAGGTCCATCTAGTCAAGGATATGTTTTTTCCAGTCGTCATGTATGGATGTGAGAGTTGGACTGTGAAGAAAGCTGAGTGCCAAAGAATGGATGCTTTTGAACTGTGGTGTTGGAGAAGACTCTTGAAAGTCCCTTGGACTGCAAGGAGATCCAACCAGTCCATCCTAAAGGAGATCAGTCCTGGGTGTTCATTGAAAGGACTAATGTTGAAGCTGAAACTCCAATACTTTGACCACCTCATGTGAAGAGTTGACTCATTGGAAAAGACCCTAATGCTGGGAAGGATTGTGGGCAGGAGAAGGGGACAACAGAGGATGAGATGGCTGGATGGCATCACTGACTCGATGGACATGGGTTTGGGTGGACTCCAGGAGTTGGTGATGGACAGGGAGGCCTGGCGTGCTGCTGTTCACGGGGTTGCAAATGGTCAAACACGACTGAGCGACTGAACTGAACTGAACTAATGTGTATCCAGAGAGTACTTACTGGGTTCAAACATTACATAGTAGAATTCTTGTGACCAAAATGGGCTATGTATTTGGCTCGGTTCAGTGCAGAATGAATATACAGGGGTTCTTTCCAAAAATTGTTAAGAATTTCAAGAGGGTGACGGCAGAGCCTGGAACCAAGTGTGAAATCCTTTTGAGTGAGGGGACCTGTGACACAGGTCTTGTTTGCAATACCCTTGTGAGAAATGTATTCCTATTCATATTTTACATATGAAGAATAAAAAAATCAAAGCTCTGAAAGTATAACCAGCCTGCCTCATATGTTACAGGATGTGAACTGTGAACCCGGTGTTTGAAAATTGTGGAGCTTGGCTTAGGGACCTCCACTTTTAATCACTGTAAAAGGAACTAGCTTCCAAACCTAAAGACAAATAATTCTAAAGTAATTCTTTTCCATTTTTAGTAGCTAGTTAACTGATATATCAAGGGGGGTAGTATTTAAAAACAAACGTATTTTGTTTTCATGAAAATTTGCTTGCAATTATTTTGCATACCTGTATTTTTCATATGGAACTCATATTATTCCATAGTTATTGGTGTGGTTGTCACCTTCACTACTATACTGATGTTAAAATAGAGATTCCATTGTATTCACTTCTGGATGTCCTGTAGTGATATATACTGATATATCTGATATGATACTGATATAAACATTGTGATTCAGCTGCTGAATAACTTCTGCAATTTTAGATTGCTTTATTGGAATATTATGTCCAAAGCCAGAAAATCTAGGTTTTGGGGCACCAGTCAGATTAAATCTAGTTCTAGCAAGTGTCTGGTATTATAGAGCTTGTAAACAAGATTTATCAGAGTCATGGTTATCAAGCCTCAGACCGTTACGATTGTCAGGTAGAAACAACACTCACCTTACTCTGTGTTGGTTCAGGGTTCAAAACAAATTTTATTTTATTATTGTATTGTTATTCATTTACTTTTTAGGCTGCACTCAAACAGGGATCGAACCCGTGCCTCATGTAGTAGAAGCACAGAGTGCTAACCACTGGACCTCCAGGGAATTCCCAAAGTAAACTTTAAATTAATGAAGTCAAAATAATGCAGGCTTCCACTAGGTGTAAAGATCTTTGCCAATGGGAAAATTTTCTGCCATACTCAGGAAGGAATTTTCTGCTTCTGGAAGTAGTGAATCCTGTAGTAAAGAGGAGGTTATACTCAGTGACCTCCATAATACCTTCCTGCGTATATTTTTAATGATTCTAACAGATAATTAAGAGTTTACAGTCAATAACTAAAGCCATGGGGAAATTTAGTACATAACAAATTGTGTTTATTCTGGTGTAGGTTTTGAAAGTAATTATTAGTCTGTTATATATCACAAATTTGATCCTATATTTGTAGGGTTCAGTGCAGAGATGTTTTCTTATTTCATCATCACTAAAGAAATGATGCAGTAGTTTCAAATACAGTGATAATTATTTCATGTTGTGGACTAAGGTTTGCTGTACACTTATCATATATGGCCTTTACGTATAGTTGAGGTAGGTTCCTTCTATGCCCTCATTTTTTTTGAAAGGTGTTTTATCATAATGTGTTGTGAATTTTGTCATAAAGTCTTTTTCTGCATTCTTTTGAGGGTTGACCATTTGGTTTTGATCTTTTAGTTGGTTAATATGGTGTTTACATTGATTGATTTGCATAAATTGAAGAATCTTGCATCCTGGAATAAACCCAACTTGATCATGGTGTATGAGCTTTTTGATGTGTTGCTGAATTCTGTTTGCTAAAATTTTGTGAGGTTTTTTTGCTCTTTGTTCATCAGTGATAGTGGCTTGTTAATTTTTCTTTTTTGTGTGTTGTCTTTGTCTGGTTTTGGTATAGGGTGATGGTAAACAGGATCCATAGATATGAGTTTGGAAGTGTTCCTTCCTTTGCATTTTTTGAAAGAGGTTTTAGAAGGTGATGGCATTAATTATTCTCTAAGGTTTGATATGAGTTTCTGTGACAGCCATTTGGTCCTGTGCTTTTGTTTTGTGGGAGATTTTGATCACAGCTTCAGTTTCAGTTCTTGTATTTTTGTGTTGTCTAATTTCTTATTTTATCTCTGGTTCTGTCTTTTTATTGGAATGTTGAACTTTGCTTAGAATCTGCCCATTTCTTCAAGGTTATTCATTTTTATTGCCATATAGTTGTATCATAATAGTTCTACGTACATGCCTTTGTATTTCTGCATTGTCTGTTGTAACCTCTCCTTTTTCATTTCTAATTTTGTTGTATTTGGTTCTTCTCTCTTTTTATTTGATGAGTCTGCTAAATGGTTTGTCATTTGTTTATCTTCTCACTGAAACAAGCTTCTAGTTTTATTCATCTTTACTATATTGTTTCTTTCATTTCTTTTTCATTTAGTTCTGCTCGGATTCTTTTGATTTTCTTTCTGCTACTAATTTTGGTTCTTGTTTGTTTTGTTGTTTTTTGTGCCAGTTGTTTTAGGTGTAAAGTTAGGTTGGTCTAGTCGTTTTTCTAGATGGGGTTTTCATCTTGGTTGTCTAGATTTCTTCCGTACTTGAGGAGGATTGTATTGCTATTAACGTCCCTCTCTTTGAATGCTTTGGCTGCATCCCATAGGTTTTTGATTTGTGTTTTCCACTGGTAATTTGTTTCTAGAAATTTTTTGAGCCTTTTATTTCTTCAGTATTCTGGTGGTTATTGAGAAATGTGTTATGTTTATCTCAAGTTTGTTTTTTTTGTTGTGTGCTTTGTAGTTTGTTCTTGTATTTGTGTAGCTAATCTCATAGTGTTATGGTCAGTGTATGATGCTTGATATGATTTCAATTTTCTTAAATTTACTGAGGTTTGATTTGTGACCCAAGATGTGGTCTATCCTGGAGAATGTTCCATGTGGCACTTTTGAGAGAAGGCTGTATTCTTCTGCAAGATTGGATGATTGTCCTGAGTTATATGAATTCCTATACTAATGTGATGTATCATTTAAGACTTGTGTTTTCTTATTAATTGTCTGTTTTGTGATCTATCCATTGGTATGAGTGGGTGTTTTAAGTCTCACCTACTATTTTTGTGTTTGTCAATTTCTCCTTTTATGTCTGTTAGTGTTTGTCTTATGTATTGAGGTGCTCCTATGTTGGGTGCATAGATATTTACAATTGTTATGTCTTCCTCTTGGATTGATCCCTTGATCATTATGTAGTGTCCTTCCTTATCTGTTGCTAATATTCTTTTAATTTTTAGGTTGTTCTGTTCTGATATGAGGATTGCTACTCCAGCTTTCTTTTGCTTCCCTTTTGATGGAAATATATTTTTCCATCCTCTCACTTTCAGTTGCCCCCCCTTTTTCTTTGTGTCTTTAGGTCTGAAGTGGGTTTCTTGTAGACAGCATATATATGGGTCTTGTTTTTGTATCCATTCAGCCAGTCTGTGTCTTTTGGTTGGAGCATTTAATCCATTTACATTTAAAGTAATTATTGATATATATGTTTCTATTGCCATTTTCTTATTGTTTGGGGTTGATTTTGTAGATTCTCTTTTTTCTTGTGGTATTTCTTGACTATATAAGTCCGTTTAACATTTGTTGTAAAGCTGGTTTGGTGGTACTGAATTCTCTTAACTTTTGCTTGTCTGAAAAGCTTTTTATTTCTCCATCAATTTTGAATGAGATCCTTGCCAGGTACAGTAATCTTGGTTGTAGATTTTTCCCTTTCAAGTTACTTTATATCCAGGCCATTTCTTTCTGGCTGCAGGGTTTCTGCTGAGAAAGATCAGCTGTTAGCATATGGGGTTTCCCTGCATTTATTGTTGCTTCTCCCCTTGCTGCTTCATTCTACGTTCTTTGTGTTTTAATTTTTGTTAGTTTCATTAGTATGTGTCCTGGGCATGTTTTCCTTGGGTTCATCCTATGGGATTCTTTGTGCTTCTTGGATTTGATTGTCTATTTTCCTTTACCTTGCTGGGAAGTTGCAACTATATCTCTTCAAAAATTTTCTCATTTACCCTTGTATTTTTCTCTTCTTTTTCTGGGATCCCTATATTCAAAATGTTGGTGCATTTGATATTGTCCCAGAGGTCTGTGAGTTCTATCCGAGTTACTTTTCGTTCTTTTTACTTTATTCTGCTCTTCAGAAGTTATTTCCACCATTTTATCTTCCAGCTCACTGATTTGTTCTTCTGCTTCAGATATTCTGCTATTGATTCCTTCCAGAGTATTTTTAATTTCAGTAATTGTGTTGTTTGTCTCTGTATGTTTATTCTTTAATTCTTCTAGGTCTTTGTTAATTGATTCTTGCATTTTCTCCATTTTGTTTTCAAGGTTTTTGATCATCTTTACTATCATTATTCTTGAATTATTTTCCAGGGTTAGTTTGCTTATTTCTCTTCATTTTATTTGGATTCTGTGTTTCTAGTATTTTCCTTCACTTTGTGTAGTATTTCTCTGCCTTTTCATTATTTGTTTTAATCTTATGTGCTTGAGGTCTACGTTTCCCAGGTTTAAGGTTGAATTCTTTCTTCCTTTTGGTTTCTGCCCTTCTAAGGTTGGTCCAGTGGTTTGTGTAAGCTTTTATAGGGTGAGATTTGTGCTGAGTTTTGTTTGTTTGTTTGTTTTTCCTCTGATGGGCAAGGCTGAATGAGGTGGTGAATCCTGTCTGCTGATGATTGGGTTTGTATTTTTTTTTGTTTGTTGTTTAGATGAGGCGTCCTGCACAGGGTGCTACTGGTGGTTGGGTGATGCTGGGTCTTGTATTCAAGTGGTTTCCTTTGTGTGAGTTCTCACTATTTGATACTCCCTAGGGTTAGTTCTCTGGTAGTCTAGGGTCTTGGAGTCAGTCCTCCCACTCCAAAGGCTCAGGGCTTGATCTCTGGATCTGTTCGGGAGTTCTGATCTTCTTGCCTTCAGTTGTTCCAGGTCTCTCATCCTTGGAATTTCCTCATAGTTGAAACTATCCAAATGAAAAGCCCAGAAATAATTCTGGCTTCAAGGCTCTCGCATCCAATTCTCTGCAACGGCACCATCTTCTTTTTCTACTCGGCTCCTTTAGATGCACCACTGCCTCCTCACTGACTCAAGAGGTGGAAGTTCAATGGGAGTGGAACCTACACTGACTCCTATCCCAGCTTCATTCTTACTAAAGACCAGGACTCTTGATAGGCGTGGAGGAGGAATATAGAGAATTCAAACGAGGGTGGGAAAGTTTACAACCTTTCTAAAAACAAAAACATACTACTTTTAGTAGAACAAAAATTATAAAGATGGCATGTCCTTTAGTCATAAAAATATATATTGAATAATACCACCAGTTTTGTCCACACTGTGGTTGTTTACGTATTCATACTTTCTTCCAATTTATTGTCCTGATTTTCATTTAAGTGGTCTTCCCTGGTGGTTCAGTTGGTAAAAGCGTCTGCTACAATGCAGGAGACCAAGGTTCGATCCCTGGGTTGGTAGATCCCCTGGAGATGGAATTGGCAACCCACGTCTTCAGTATTTCTTGCTCTGGAAAATCCATGGAGGAGAAGCCTGATAGGCTATAGTCCACAGGGTGGCAAGAGTCGCGACATGACCCTGGAGACGGACTTCACTTTCACTTTCACTCTCATTTAAGGTATCAGGCCTCCCGCATTCCATTCATCTCTTTGGAGATGCTTAATTTCTCTCTTGACTTGTGTTTGGGACTAATGCTGTGGCCCTCCAGTCCAACCATGTGATCTTTTCCCCCTGATCAGGTAGCTGGCTCATGGGAGGGGCAAGTGAATCCAAGTCAAGCTAAGGAGCTGTGAGTAAGTGGTTTGCTAGGGGAATGCTAATAAAAGACTCTTACTTGCTTATCTGAGGAGAGGCTTCTTGTAAACTATATCCTTTTTGTTCCAATCGTGGGATGATAAGATCATATCTCTGACAGCTTTTGGCAGCTTTGTTTTAATCCAGGTCGGAAAGCCTACTTTAGAATGAACACCGTTGCACAGCAGAGAGAAAGTTGAAACATGAGCTACATCCTTGATGGGGTCTTAGTGGAGTTACTGAGTCAAATCCCACCAGGAGGTGAGCCCCACCTGTGACAATCCACTGTAAGAAAACTTACATCCTTGTTTTATTTATCCAGTTTGCATTGTTGCTGATTTCTTTTCCTTTTACTGGTAACCAGCTCATGTTACCTTTTTCCCAGTGTATCTAATTCTGGAAAGGTTACGATGAGGGAATTCAAATTTTTATGACTAGCTTACTAAAATTTATTTGACATCATCGCATTTATTTTCCTTAATCTAGCCTAACTTTATTTTAGGCGTGCTGTTCAGTTACAGTTTCCACTAAACCTTATGAAGCTATTTAAGTTTAAATTAATTAAAGTGAATAAAATGTAAAACTGCATTTCCTCGTTTGCACTAGTAACTGATAGCCACATGTGGATAGTGGCTACATCTAGGTTGGCACAGGTACAGAACACTTCCAGTCTCAGAGAAAGTTTTACTGGATAGTGCTATGACAGTGAGAGAGAGAAAGAAGAGAAGAGGAAGAGAGCGTAGAATGAGAGGTAACTTGTATTCTAATATGACCCTCAAGTGTACTCACTGTTTTCCCTCGGAAAGCACTCTTCTCTTTCTCAGGTCTTTTTTATTTCTGTACAAATCAGAGAGGGTGATCAAGGAGGTTGGGGGGAGATTTCCTTCATGGTTCAGAGTAATGAAATTCTATAGTGCTTGTTTTGATTTTTTAACATTTGTAGTTTTTGTTATCTTCAGGGGTCAGCTTGTGAATTCTACCATCAGGATCTATTTAGATATAAGTACCAGGGCTGAAAATTCAGGACTCTGTTTCATTTTTTTCTTCTAGCAAAATAAAAAAAAAAGAAGTATCCCAAATTTGATTTAGGGCAGGTAGGTTAAGGGTTTAAACAACATATGGGCCATTTTTTTACTTAGTGTTTAAAACAATAGATCTAAACAGAATCAAGGCAGTCATCCTTAATATGAATTGCTATCTCATACAAGTGTACTACCAAAAATAAACAAATAAAGGCCTTGGAGGAGGGCACAAAATAAACTTGTTTCTGAAAAAACGTTCATCGTTTATCCATCTTGATAGTAGTCCTCATATTTTATTTTTGTATTCATTGATTATTGTATATTTACACGTTCAAAACACTTGAGTCTCTACTTTATGTTGTGTAGTATATGTTACATATATTTATATATATATATATATATATATATTATATATATATATATATACACACACACACCACACACATATTATACTTGATTCTGACAATAGGTAGCGAACAAGGTGCTAGTTCTCCTATATAGTGTTTACGGTAAAGAGATAAAGCCGATATCATAAATAATTCCTGAAGACAGTTATTTACAATTGGTAATTAATTGCTATAGAGTATGATATACTGTGAGAGCATTAATCAGGGTGGAACAATTGGGTGTGGGGCATTCCAGAAGAACAACTGAGAGAAACTCTATCCCACCAAGGACTCAAGTGTGTAGAAGGAGCTGAGTGAGAATTGTTTGTAAAAGACGAGCCTAGAGAAGTAGACTGGTGCCAATTATGCAGAGCCCTGTCAACCATGGCCATGGCATTGTGGGCTTTATTTTAAGCACAATGGGAAAAAATCACTGAAAGGTTTTCAAGGTTTACTTGAGTGTCATGATCAACATGCATCTCAAACTCATTTTCTCTGGTGGCCAGAGTGGGTATGAGATGCTTGGAAGGTTACATTTGAAGGCAAGTGGACTAGTTAAGGAAGTTTATTATAATTCAAATGAAAGATGGTGGTATTTGGGGTGTATATGTTTGAACGGACAGGGAGTACAGGGGAAGAGGTTTAAGCCACCAGAGTCTGGTGAAGAGCCATTTTCTTAGATCACAGTGGGTATGGGAGATAGCGGGATATGAATTCTGGCTATACGATTGAGCATTTTTAATCCAAAAAATAGTTATTGTTTTTATTATTATCATCAAAGCAGTCATTTTCACAACCTCTAGGTGCTTATAATAATATATTCATATTTCATAATAAAGAGGACCACTTGGCTCTTTAAAAGTTCAGTTTATTTATCACTTTCATTAGTGCAATGGTAGTGGAAGCTGTTTGTGGTTTCAACTTTCTTTCTGTTCTAAAAAGTGAATGAGGAGGATGAGATGTGGGAAGAAACAAAAGAAACGACCTTTTTTCTTTCTTTTCCTTGGCTGCCTGGATGACAGTACAAGATATGCAGTGAGGAATTATTAAAATTGATAAAGTAATTGAAGAGATTGGCTGCTGGGAGGTGAAAAATGAGTCCTCGTACATGAAAAGTTATCTTTTTCTTCTAGCCTAAGAGGAAATCTTACCTTTCCATTTACCTTTTCTTACAGTTACTGAAAATTCTGGGCTTGTGTGTCCACATCCAAATTACCAAACTGAGAGTCACCAGTTTTATAGCAAATGATTCCGCCTCAGCTCATTAAGGTTATTTATTGGAGCTGTTTTTTGGCTTTTCTTGGTGTGGGTGGTGTTTTTGCTTGGTTTTTTACCTTATGTATGCTGTTCTATTTTTATGAAATTAGTTCTTCTCATCTTCACTCTACGGCTAGGAAGCTTTGAGTCAAATTAGTTACTTCCTCTGTCCTTGTTGGTTTGGAGTTCACTTTCAAAGTTTCATTTGGCTTATCTTCCTTAGGGCTTACGTGGCTTGGATCTATATTTTGTAATTTTTTTTTCGTTTCTTGGCATTATTGCTTGCCTAGAATTTGGTTACTTAGAGCTTCAGTTTCTGAAAATCAAATAACCAGTTTGATTCAAAGTTGTTCAACTTTATGAGAGGTGTGACATTAGTTCAATCACTTAAACTTTTTGAAATTTGTGTTTTCATGATAAAATTAGAGATACTGTAATACAGACTATTAGCATATTTGTGTGTTTTATATGAGAACTGCATGTGAATGCTTAGCAGGGGCTTGGGCACATGAAAATAATCATCTTCTAGACAACAGGTATTAATACAATAGCATTCATCATCATCATATTATTTAATATCTGTTCATCAAATCATCTTAGATATTGTAGATTATATATACTCATATTCTCTTGTACTTCTTTTGCTTTTCTTCATTTTTTCCTCATCTTACCTTAATACTTTTTTAAAACAACCCAAAGGTACAGATCAAAGAAAATAAAGTCAAGTATATACATTTTATTTAGGTCCACTAAGTAAGACTTTCAAATGCTACGGATGTTGGTGTGTATCTGATATGGGGGCACATTTAGGACACCAGGGGAGCAGAAAAATTTTAAGTGGATTCCAGACAAAGTCGTGTATGTAAACAGAAATGATTTATCCCAATTGTGTTACAGGAAAAAAGATAGGGTAGCATTATTACTTAGCCAGGAATGAGGTATATTGGTTCTTCTCATAATCAGGGACTGAAAACAGACTTGTCAGCCAATTGATGTCATGAGCCAGTGGACTACAGAAAAGAGAAACTGAGTTTTCAAGTGGTATAGAAAGCATCTTAATTAGAGTTATTACAGGATCCTCTCATCCATACCTTCATTTCCATTTAGCCAATTGAAATGGAACAAGAAAAAAAAATAGTATTGTGAATTCCACAACCAAATTGTGTTATTTCGGGAAATACTTAGAACTCCTTTAAATGGCATACCATCTAAACCACTTTCATTTGCATTGGACTGAAACTTGGCTTCTTTCTCAGTCCAGATGTAATTTATTTAATTTCCTTTAGTTTTTTTTAATTTAGAAAGTATGCATAGACATAAAATCTGGCATGTCTCAATGTGTTGTTTCTGCACATTGGTGAATTCAAATTAGCCAAATTATTAGTGGATGGTTCCTATAATCTAAAGTGAAGATGGCTTTTATTTCATAATGCCAAGAAATGTTAAGTGTGGTTAATCAGGGAAACTGTGGGATTTTCTGGTGGTACTTCGGCCTGGAATCCAGGATTTTGCCCCTTCATATGCCTTTCCCTATTAACTTAATATCACCAAAGTGTTTATGAATTTTTTGTATTTTAATCTGTTTTTAATCATTTTGTAGATGACAAAGGTGAAGTCTCCACTCCATAGGATGCAGTTTCCCACCAGGAAATTCCCTTTGGACTATTTTCTGTTGCGCCCTAGATCTTCTCTGCCTGAGCCTCTATGAGAACCTCTGTACCTCTCTCTTCTCTGTTTTTCTGCCCACCCCCACCATTTGTTCCCTCTAGGATTTCGGCTTGGTTCCTCTATCCTCAATTTCCTCCATCCCCAGGCCTTTCTTTATGCAGGCAATATGCTGATACATTCTTGGTATATGAATCATTCTGAGTTTTATCTTTCATCCCCATTATTTTCATTGTGTCTTCTGAGTTAAGGTGGGTTTTCCATGGGGAGAAGTTCTAGTGAATATGATTTTCTCTCTTTTTTACATAAGGAGTTGTAAATACACTATGGATACTGTATTTTGAAATTATATCTTTAGGAGTTTGCCCCAATGCCGTGTAGGTTTCTTGTAAGTCTGTAACTGGAAGGGCTGTAACGTGGTGCGCGTAGCCCACTTTGCCTTTTTGCAATATCTTGCTTGTATAAACTGAACCAGCCTGGCCTTTGGGCCTGTGTTATGTTCAGTTTATAACTCCTGGTTATGAGAATCTGAAGGGATTACTTATGCTATAATCACAATGCTTTGGATTTACTGCTCTGATCAAAAATTTCCTATGGGTTTCTATACCATGGAGCTCTATGAAAAACATGAACTGGGCTGATGTATATACTGCTATAGCTTAGGGATGTTAATGGAAACATAATTCAAGTAATACATGATTTGCTATATGGGTTAAGTCGTCATCAGTTCAGGACAGCCTAGGTTATATTGCAGTAACAAATAAAAACCCCCCACCAAATCTTAATTGTCTTAAAGATAGAATATTTATTTACTATCATACATTGTTGTGAGTGGGTCGACAAGGTGAAGGGAGTGAGGGCCTCTGTTCTTTGCAGTCTCTCAAGGATCCAGAAAGTATAGTCCCTGTTCAGGGGCAAAGAGTGATCGAAAAAGTGTTGCTTCAACTGTCCTTCAGCCTCAAAGAGATACCAGGCAGTTTGGTTGACACCTCATTGGCCCAAAATTATTGGCCCACCCAACAAGAAAAGTGATCAGGTGATGAGTACTATGATAGCCAATGGTGGAAAGGCTCAACTTCTTTGAAAGGCGTAAGAGTCGTAACTTTGCTTTGTGTTGGGGAGGAATGGACTAAATTGTCTTAAGAGTCAATATTGGTTAATGCTTATATTATTAGGAAAAATGATCATTGGCAGCAATACAATGGACAGGGTATTTAGAAAGAATTTGGAGCTAGTTGGACATTCTTGTTCCATTCATATGTAATTATAGCAAGCCACTTAAGACTGAAAAGTAAGTCTTATTTCATTCTTTTTAAAAAAATTTAACAGCCTATATGAGTTGCCTTGGAACATAATCCATTGTATGTGTATTTCATTGTTTATTTAATTGAATCATAGATATGAAATGATGTTGAACCTTAGTTTAATCCCTAGAAATGAAAAATATATTGTACAGTTTTTAAAATGGTAGGCTTTGTTTAGCAAATGTGTAAATGTAAAAGTTGCAGCTGTCTACCTCCAACTCTTTGTGGACTCCTGAATTCTCCAGGCCTCAAAAAATACTGGAGTGGGTAGCCTTTCCCTTCTCCAGGGGATCTTCCCAACCAGGAATCAAACCAGGTCTCCCGCTGAGCAGGCAGATTCTTTACCAGCTGAGCCACAAGGGAAGCCCTTTCCTTCTTATTTTAATGCATTATCATAGCAAGGGCTTCCACAGGTGGCGCTTGTGGTAAAGATCACTCTGCCAATGCAGGAAACATAAGAGTGTGGGTTTGATCCCTGGGTTGGGAAGGTAAAAAAATGAGTCACTGGAGGAGGGCATGGGACCCATTCTAGTATTCTTGCCTAGAGAATCCCAAGAACAGAGGAGCCTGATGGGCTGCAGTCCATAAGCTCCAAAAGAGTCAGACATGCACACATTAGCATAGCAAAAAACAAAAACAAAATAAACAATGAGGTAAAGACTGCCTTTCATATTTCTATATTCAAATGCCTGGAATGATACTCAGCATGTAAGTCTTGAATGTATATACAATAATTTTAGAAGTACTATATTATATGTAAAGAAATAAGAATAATATACATGGGCTAATTGTGTAAGGTAGGTTTTTGTTTGTTTGTTTGGTTTTTACTATGTAGTTTTAATTCCTAGTGTTTAGAGATGGGCTGTTGACCCAATCACTTGGGTCCTTGCTATATCTCCTTAGCAGCTATATACCTTGAGTAAGTTTTTTAATCTCCATATTCACCCTTGTTTCCCCATTCATGAAATGAAGACAAAATAATGATAACTTTATATGGGGAATTGGTAAAATGATTAATTACACCATTATATGAAACTACTTTGGCATCAGCACATATGTAAGGGTTATAGATCACAACTTACACTACTGCTACTGTGGGCTTCCTGGTGATTCAGCAATAAAGAATGGGCCTGCCTAGGCAGGAGATGCGGGTTGATTCATGATCTGGTAGATCCTCCAGAGAATGAATATGTCAATCCTCATTCTTTATATTCATTACCTGGAAAACATCATGGACAGTGGAATTTGGTGAGCTGCCAATTCCATGGGTTCGCAAAAGATCAGACATGACTTAGCATCAAACAAACAATGTAGTTGTAGTTTTATCACTTTTGTTTGAGATTGATTGGTGTGGAGGCTTACTATATACATTCACCACTCAAAAACAATAATTGGAACCATAGAATTGAAATACACAATCACACCATAGAACTTTGGCATCTCGACTTATTTTCACTCTAAGATTTGTATTTACTGTTTACCTTGAAATTTGTTTTAATGATGAGCTTTAATTAAAACAGTTGTTTGGGTCCCAATAGTAGCTATTCGTGCAGTAGGATGATAGAGCCTGATTTGTTTGATGGGTCTATCAGTGTCTCACTTTGTGTAAATGGAGTGAGTAAGAGTATGCTTCTGAAGAGCACTGCCACATTTTCTCCTCCTAAACTTTCTTTTTATGTTGTGAAAGCCCAGGAGTACTCTGAGGCACTTGAAGAGGTTGTTGAAGCCAGAATATTATAACTACCTTATTTGTGAAATAAAAAACAATAGAAAGAAAAGACTAGGCAGTATGATGTATGACAGTGGCAATCACAATAAATGTTATTTTCCCTTTTGTCCCAGAGCTTCGAACACACATGTAGGTACTTGTATAAGTGGAATATTTGATTGACTTTTTCAACGGGAATCATTGTCAATGCAATCTGTAAGTGAAAACTAGGTCACTTTATATACATCATTTATGTGTAGGTACCTTCGTTATTTGTATTTCCAATGGAAGAAAGTGTCTAAACCCCTGGCAATGGAAAACAAAATGTTGAACTTTGAGGGTTCCTCTTCCCAACCCCAGCATATTATTTGAAGGAAAATTTTTTATAGAAATGTCTTGAGCATATTTCTTTGTCCTAAATACCCACTATTTGGTGTGTGAATGATATCTGTCTAGGTTTTAATCATGTTAAAAAAACAACTCATAAGGGTTGTTGTTTTAGGCTTATTCCTATAAACATCTATACTGTAGTCTTGCTAGGATCATGTTCCCAAAAACACATTAGCTGCTGAAATATTGACAGAACTTAAATTTGATTAAACTCAACAATATTTTGGGTTAAACTTACTGGTTAATAGAACATTATTAGTGGTATGATTTGGCTTTACATTTTTCTCTTTCCCATTTGCTGTTAGAAATCAACACCCATTACTCACTATTGTATTTTGCCTGAATGCTTTTTCTTTTGTTTCTCCTACATTCTTACTTCTTTTGGTAAAATGAAACCTAGTATCAGTTAAAATCTCTAACCAGTAAAGTAATGGGCAATACATTGTAAAGTGCTGCTTTGAGTTGTTCATAGTTAGTGTGCAGGTATTACAATTTCACTGTAGCTGTAATAGAGTGTAATGTCACTTTAAGACCTGTGATACTTTTACTGAGGAGGGATGTTATTGAAAGGAGGACTTTGCTACTTACAGCGCCGTATAGCTGCCCTGCTCCAACATTTTGCTCGCATTACTCTGCCTGTATGCTCTGGAGTGGGGGATGGTCCGTCATTAACTATAAACTGTTTCTCATCAGGATACTGCACATGATTAACCATCATTTCAAAGGTTCTAGTCTGGCAGAGGTGACGACCAGGAGATGATTTAAAGGTGAATATGACAAGGTTTCCAGTCCTCAAACCTTGGTTCCTTTTTACTGACAATACAGTCTGAATGAAACCAATGTCTTCTTTACTGGGGAAGTAGCATCGGAAGAGAAATACATTTTTTTTTTAAGCTGATAAAAGAAGGATTATTGGAAGGTCTTTTTTAAAAAAATCTCCAATTGTGGCACAGATGGATTTTAGAAAGTGTTAGAGCTTTCCAATGAACACTAATAGAGTAATCGGCTCTTGGCTGGATTTATCAGGTAAGAAGTCTCCTTTAAGGATTTAAGATTCAGCAAGCAGATTTGAAATCTATTAGTAGGTCAGAGGAACTGTGAAGGCTGAATGCATAATTTGGGGGGAAACACCTATTATAACATAGCGATCACCCTATTGCTAAGAGAGTGAGCAAAGAGAGTATTTGCAGGAGCCTGGAAGTAATGTTGAGAATTAAAGTAAAGTTAAATGAAAAAATAAATCAATAAAAAGAGAAAATTATTGCAAACATCAAACCACAGCAATCCCTTGAGTGCTAAGAAAAAAAATTTTTTTCCTATTTATGGGTGATGAAGAGAAAGCAGTCATTGAAAAATGTTAAGTTTTTTTCATTGGTAGAGTTTTTTCAAGTTTTTAGCATGAAATTCCTAGTACATTTTATATATGAATTCCAAACAGTCATTGATGCCACCTTCTGCCTTTTTTGTCTTTCTATAATTTGCAGAAACCCAGCTACATTCATTTCATGAATCCTTAGGAGGGGTGTTGCTCTTTTCCTGAAGAGAATGCATCTTTGGTAAATGATAGTTCTGAGGACAATGAGGCTAAATTGTTGTACACAAAAGTAAAACAGTGGGGCTGTGAAACTAATTATAAAGTGAATGGTCCATGTGAATCACAGACCAGGGACATGGAAAGGGCATCATGCTGTTGAACTTAAGGTTTTTCTACTTTGCACTTTATTAGGTTGTCACCATTTGTCTATATAATTTTAAAACCCTTCTTAAAGACCTTGTCTCTTCTAAAACCCACAAATTTGCATTGTATTTATGTCTGTATACATACGCGCACACACCAAGGTATAATGTATATATTTTGCTTGTGAACATCACAGCTTTTGAAAGAGTGCAATTTCCACAAAATAAAGATAGCAACACGGGGTAGGTCACTAGGAGGTTTTAAATGTTGAGTTTTAAATACTTGAAGTATATGATTTGACTGTGGGAAAGATGAAAAAAAGAAAGAAACAATCTTGGGGTCAAAAGTCTAAGAGAAAAGCATACACTTAACTGGATTATTTTGTTTTTTTTCTAATTAACAGAAAAATGCTTCCGTATTCATGGCTGGAGTAAGGACGATTGCTTCAAGTTTGAATTAATTTGGCAAATTATGAAATGCTGCATAAGGTGTTGTTTGAGAAATTGGCATATGTAGGCGCAAGTGAGCTTTTGGACCTCCTAAGATTCTAATAGGTGCTGAGAAGGACTGTCAAAGTTTCAGCGCCTAGAGAAAAGGTGGATGTTCGTCCTTAAATATATACACCACCTGTATATGACTCATTTTCATCAACACTCAACAAATGCCCTACATTATCTTAGGAGGCTCAAAGCCAATATTGTACATTATCGGTTCGCTTTAGGGAGTGGATGCATAGATCTTTGATTTTGTATCTGAAAAACTCATTTTGGTGAAGACAATTCCTTCTGATTGTTAAGTCCACCCCAAAACACCAGTTCTTTCAGGGAGATTACAAACTGCCTCTGAGAAATGATTACTTAGTATAGAAGCCAGCATGGAATTAAAAAAATTATGACTGTAGAATTAGAAAAAAAAAAAAAAAAAAGATTCCACTATTTTCCTTCCAGGCTTATGTCAGACTTGGCAATGATGTTAGAAATGTACTAGGAGCATCAGCCTTTCAATGCCTGGAATAACTATAGCTTAAAGATATTGTGTAAAACAGGTTGTTTTAGTAGGGTATAGTGTTTCAAAATGCTAACTGATAGTCAATACTTTATTTCCTGTATTTCAGTTTTCCTAAAGGTTTGGTTTTGCAGAATTTCAAAAATGTATTTATGATCTAGTGGAGAGTGATTTCTCTCATGCCCATTTCATGCCATGGCCTCTGCGAGTCTTAATTTTAGCTAGCAAAGTAGCAATGGGACATCGCGTCTGAGACCCCCTTGTTCATCAGTGGGGACTGTCAGAGCTAGAGGGCTCTCAAAGCCAGGGATAATTATTTCCTTTCTTATGTTCTCTTTTAGAGACTTTAGAAAGGTATGAATTATCCCTGGCTTTGTAGCCTCCCTAGATCTGTCCAGTCCCAACTGAGGATAAAAGGGGGGTAATCAGACGTCATGTCCCTTTGTACTTTGCTAGCTAAAATTAATTGACTCGTGCAGAGGTCATGGCTATGCTGTGAAAGGGTTGAGAGATTCCTCTCCACGAGATCATTAATTTACATTTTTGATATTCTGCAAAACCCAAACTCTGTAGGATAATGAAATACAGAAATAAAGTTTTTGACTAATCTGTTAGGCAGTTTTTTTGAAACACTTTTACCACTGACTAAACATCCTGTTTTACACAAGGATTTCTTTAAGCTATTGTTATTCCAGGCATTGAAAGCTGGATGCTCCTGTTCATTCTAATTCATTGCAAGTCTGACATAAGCCGGGAAGGGAAAATGTGGATCTTTTTTTTTTTTTGTTTTCTAATTTTACAGTCATGAATTTTATTCCCAGTGCTGTCTTCTTAACTTAAGTAATCATTTCTCTGAGGCATGTTGTAATCTCCTGAACGAATGGTGTTTTGGGGGTGGATCTTAAAATCAGAAGGAGAATTGTACTTCAGCCAAAATGAGTTTCAGATACAAAATCTAAGATCTATGCATCACTCTCCTAAAGCCAAACCATAATGTACAATATTGCTTTGCTCCTAAGTTATTGTGGCATTTGTTGTGTGTTGATGTATTTGCATATACCAGGTGGTGTATATATCTATGGACGAACATCCACCTTTCTCAGCGCTGATAACTGTGAAGTGCCTTCTCAGCAACTATGAGAATCTTTTAGGAGGTTACCAAAAGCTCCAGCTGAGCTACAGATTGGTCCATTTTCTCAAACAAAACCTTTTGCTGCATTTCATATTTGCAAATTAATTCAAATTGAAGATCGTCCTATCTCAGCAGTGTTACGGATGCATTTGCTGGATAAGAATCTGTTAAGTGTATGCTTTTCTCTTAGAGCTTTGGACCCAGGAGTGTTTCTTTCTATTTTTTTCATCTTTCCACAGTCCAAATATATACTTCAGTATTTAAATCTACATTTAAAACCTTCTAGTGATCTCTCCAGTGTGGCCTTCTGTTTATTTTGTTGGAAATTGGCACTCTTATCAAAAGCGTGTGTTCTGCACGCAAAATATATACTTATACCTGTGTGTGTGCGCGTAAGGATACAGGACATAATACAAGATTATTTGTGGGTTTTAGGTTTAGGAGGAGAGATTAGTCTTTAAGAAGGGTTGTTAAATTGATAATAGACAGAATGGTGACGAACCGTAATTAAGTTGCAAAGTAGAAAAACATTATGTTCAACAGCTGATTCCTTTCATGTCCTGGTCTGTGATTCACAGGAACATTCACTTTATAATTAGTTTCACAGCCCAATGTTTACTTTTGTGTACAACGATTTTAGGCCTCATTTTCTTTCGAAAACTCTCATCAATGTACCACATAGATTGCATTCTCTCGATAAGAGCAAACACCCTCCTCTGGATTCTGAATTGAATGTATCTGGGTGTCTGCAAATTATAGAAAGGACAAAATAGAGCAGATGGTGGCATGCAAGGGATCTGTTTGTGAATTTCACAGTTAAAAATGTACTAGGAATCATTAAACTTGAAAAACTTTAACAGGAAAAAAACTTAACAGTTTTTTCAATGCTGCTTTCTCTTACTTCACCCATATAGATCTTAGCACTCAAGATTTGCTGTGGTTTTGATGTTTGCAATATTTTCCTTTCTTTTTATGATTTATTTTTTCATTTAACTTCTTTAATTCTCACATTATTCTACAAGGGCTCCTGCAAATAGCTCTCTTTGCTCATCTCTCTTAGAAGGGTGTCTCTATGTTAATAGGTGTTTCCCCCCCAAATTATGCATTCAGCCTTCACAGTTCTCTAGACCTGACTAATAGATTTCAAAATCTGCTTGCTGATTCTTAAATACTTAAGAGTCTTCTTACCTGTAAAAATCCAGCCAAGAGCCAGAGTACTCTATTAGTGTGACATTGGAATGCTCTAAACACTTTCTTAAAAATCCATTCTGTGCCACAAATTGGAGATTAGATTTTTTTAAAAAAAAAAGGAGCTTCCCAATAATCTTCTTTTATCAGGATTAAAAAAAAAATGTATTCTCTTCCGAGCTACTTCCTCAGTAAAGAAGTACATTGGGTTCATTCAGACTGTATTGTCAGAAAAAGGGATCCATGGTTTGAGGACTGGAATCTTGTCATTTTCACCTTTAAATCTACCTGGCGTCACACTCTGCCAGACGTGACCTTTTTGAAATGATGGTGAGATAATGTGCAGTTTCCTGTGGAGAATCAGTTATAGTGAATGACGGACCATCCCACTCCAGAGCATTCAGGGCAGAAGTAAGGCAGCAATGTAGGAGCAGGGCCTGCCTATCGGCGCTTGTAATAGTAGCAATAGTCTCTTTCTATACCCTCCTCTGTATAGTTTCAATGTATTAAAGTGACATTACCCTCTTATTACAGCTACAGTGAAGTGTATACCTGGGCCCACTATCTATTGACAACTCAAGCAGCCACTTTATCACTGTATTGCCCAGTTACTTTCTGTTAGAGATTTTAATGATACTGTTCATTTCCAAAAGAAGAAAGAAGGAAGTGAGAAACAAAAGAAAAATGCATTTGCAAAATACTGTTTGTGTTAATGGGTGTTAGATTTCTAACAGAAATGGGAAGTGAAAAATGTAAGCCATTTCTCACATCTTATTGTTCTTTACATGTTAGTTTAACCCAAATGATGTTGTTGAGTGTTATACCAATTAGTTGTCATTATTTCATGCACCTATTAATGTGGGGAAACATGATCTTGCTAGACTTCAGTATAGATGTTTATTGGAATAAGCCTTAAAACAAACCTTATGGTTTTTTTTTAACATGATTTAAATACTTTGACAATATTCACATTCTCAGCACCATAAGAGTGGGTTTTGACAAAGAATATGCTAAAGAACATTTTATAAATAATTTCCTTCAAAATAATATGCTGGTGTGGGGAAGAGGGAAAACCACTCAGAAGTTCAACATTTTGTTTCACCATTGCCAGGGTTTTGACACTTTCTTTCTTTGGAAGAATACAAATTACGGATCCGGTACCTTACTCATAAATGATGTATAATAAAGTGACCTAGTTTTCACTTTATACAGATTGCATTGACTATGATTCACTTGAATAAGTCAATCAATTATCCACTTATAAAGTACCTACTGTGTGTAGATGCTCTGGGACAAACGGGGAAAATAACATTGATGTGAGTGCCACTGTCATACCATCATACTGTCTAGTCTTTCTTTTCTTTTGTTTTATTTTCAAAATTAAGGTTAGTTATAATATTCTGTCTTCAACAACCTCTTCATGTGCCTCAGAGTACTCTCTGGGCTTTCATCAGTCATTATAAGAAAAGTTTTGAGGTTTGACAGTGCGTCTTCAGCAGCCATCCTCTTCTCTCTCCATTTTTTCACATGAGTGAGAGACACTGAGAGGGGACCCTTCAAAAAAACATCAGTATTATCCCTGATCTCTGCACAGAATAGCTCTTGGGACCCTATACAACTGTTTATATAAGCTCATCATTAAACAAATTTCAAGGTAAGGTATACAGTTAAATACAAATCTTAGAGTGAAAATAAGTCGAGTGCCAATGTTTCTAGGTTTGTGATTGTGGATTTTCATTTGCTATGGTTTCATTATTGTTGAGTTGGTGAATGTATATAGTAAGCTCACACCATTCAATCTCAAGACAAAAAGTGATTATAAAACTACAATAGCTGTTGTTGTTTGGTTTTGCTAAGTCATGTTCTGCTCTTTTGCGACTATGGATTGCGCTCACACCCTAATTTTCCTTCTGTCCATGATGTTTTCCAGGTATGAATATAAGAATGGATTTGACATTTTCCTTCTCTGGAGGTATCTTCCTGATGCGGGATCAAACCCGCATCTCCTGCCTTGGCAGGCAGATTCTTTATTGCTGAATCTCAGGTGGGGGATAGCCCACTAGTAGCAGTGGAAGTGGTATCTAAAACCCTACTATGTGCTGATGCCAAAGTAATGTTTCTATAAGGTGTAATTTTTATCATTTTTTCCAAATCCCTATTGATAAAGTATCTTTATTATTGTCTTCATTTCATGTAATGGGGAAACAGGGTTGAATATTGGAGATTAGAACTTACTCAAGGTATTATAGCTGCTATGTGATTATAGGCAAGACCCCTGTGATCTGGGTCAAACAGCCATCTTCTAAACACTAGGATTAAATACTTCATAGTAAAAAAACAAAAACAAACAAAAACCTACCTTTCATATTAGCAGATAGTTTCTTATTTTCTTTACAATTAATAAGTCTTCAAAAAAAATTATTGTATATTCTTTCAAGACTTAAATGCTGAGTATATTCCAGCATTTGAATTAGAAATATGAATGGCAGTCTTGACCTCTTGGTTTTTGGTTTTGTTTTTGCTATGCTAATGTGGCATTGTTGACTCTTTGGAAGCTTATGGACTGCAGCCATCAAGGCTCCTCTGTTCTTGGTGGAATTCATCTAGGCAAGAATGCTTTAGAATGGGTTGCCTTGCCCTCCTCCAGGGACTCTTCCAACCCAGGGATCAACCCACATCTCTTATGTTTCCTGCATTGGCAGGTGTGTTGTTTTCTTCCACACTAGCGCACACCTGGAATCCCTTGCTATGATAATGCATTAAACTTAGAAGGATAAGGGCTTCCCTGGTGGCTCAGCTGGTAAAGAATCTGCCTGCCATGCGGAAGACCTGGGTTTGATTCCTAGGTTGGGAAGATACCTGATGAAGGGAAAGAGATACCCACTCCAGTATTTTGGCTGGAGAAATTCCAACGGGAGTCACAAAGTGTTGGATGTGACTCTGCTACCTTTTTCTTTTCACATTTGATAACAAAGACTACCATTTTAAAAACTGTACAGTTATATTTTTATTTTAGGGTTTAAACTAAGGTTCTAATCATTTCTTATCTATGATTCAATTTAATAAACTTTGAAAGACCATTACTAATGGATGTTGTTCAATGGCAATCCAGTTTAGGCGTTGTTAAGATTTTTGTTATAATATGAATTGAAATAATGGTCTTTCCTTTTCCAGTCTTAAGGGGGCTTCGTTATTTACTTATGATGGAATCATGTTTGTCCTAGACTAGCTACCATTGGTACGTGTTTCTTATGTCCACTGTACCATGGTGGAGTGAGGCCTTGGAGCTTGTTGCCGATGAAAATTTGATAGCTTTTTAACAGATGATTGACTACGGGTTGATCACATGGAAGGCCTGTCTCACCTATCACAAAGCATTAGTTATTTTCGCCTTTCAAAGAAGTTGAGCCTTTCAACTTGGGCTATCATAGAGACTTCATCTCCTGAATCACTTTCTTGTTGGGTGGGCCATAATGTTTTGGACAATGAGCCCTTGGTTGTCAACCAAAAACTGATGGTATTCTTTGAGGCTGAAGGATGTGAAGCAACCTTTTCAGATCATCTTTGCCCCTGGAAACTGGGACTATCTTTCTGGATCCTTGAGAGACTGCTAAGATACATAGAGGCCCTCACCTTCTCCTTGCCCATCGCACAACAGATGTTGATAGTAATTAAATATTTTGTTCTTTAAGAATTAAGATTGGGGGTTATTTGTTACTTGCAATATAAAACCTAGTCTGTCCTGACTGATGAAAGACTGTAACACTATAGCAATCATGTATTACTTGAATTTTGTTTCATTTACTTCCCTATGCTATTGCAGTATTTACATTCTAGGCCCAGTTCATGTTTTCATAGAGCTCCAGGGTATAGATAAACTCCAGTGGAGATTTTTGATCATGTAAGCAGATGTAATTCCATATGCATTGATTATTGCTGACTGTATCCCTCTTCAGGTTTCTCATAAGCCAGGAGTTAGTAAACTGAACATTAACGGCCCATGGCACTGGCTGGTTCAACCCCCACCCCCAGGGGGTTTATACAAGCAAGTTATTGCACTCAAAGGCAAAGGGCGAAACGCACCACTGTTTACAGCCCTTACTGTTACTAGGGACTTCATGATACCTACTCAGTGGGGCCAAATCCTAAAGATATTTAATTTTCAAAGACAGTATCCATGTGTTGGTATAACACTCTTTATGTAATAAAAGAGAGATATCATATTCACTAGATCTTCTTCCCCATGGGAAAACCCAACATTTACTCTAGAAGACACATGAAAAGAATTGGGGATGAAAGATAAATCAGACTGTTTCATAGCAAGAATGTTCAGATATTGCCCTGCATAATGAAAAGGCCTGGGGAATGGAGGAAATGGAGGATAGAGGTATCCAGAGGGCAGAAATCTTAGAGGGGAAAAATGGTGGGGGAGTCCGGGTGGGCAGAAAATAACCAGAGAGTGAGAGAGGTACAGAGGTTTTCTAGAGGCTCAGGAGAGAAGATCTGGGCGCAACAGAGAATGTCCAAAGGGAATTTAATGGTGGGAGAAACTGCATCTATGGAGTGTGACTTCACCTTTTGTCTCTTCTAATGATTTAAAACCAGTTTTAAAAATATCAAAAAAATTCATATTCACTTTGTGTTATTAAGTTAATTGGGGAAAAGGCTTTGATAGGGGCAAAATCCTGGATCCAGGCCTGATAGTACCTCACTCGAAAATCACCTCATTTCCCTGATTTTAAACTCACTTTTGCATTTCTGGCATTAGAACATAAAAGCATCTTCACTTTAGTTTAGGAACATCCAACTTAATAATTTGGTAATTTGATTTCACAAATGTGCAGGAAAATACACATTTGAGACATGCAAGATTTTTGTTTGCATATTCTAAAATTAAAAAAAAACTTAAAGGAATTTTAAATATATTACATGGGACTAGAGAAAGATGCCAAGTTTTCTGTCCATATTGCAATATGTAAAGTGGTTGAGGGTATGCCATTTAAGGAGTTCCTAAGTATTTTACCGAAATACACAATTTTGGGTTGTGATTTCTCTATATATTTTTTCTTTTGTTCCATTTCTATTGGCTAATGGGAAATGAAGGTATTGGGATGAGAGGGAGTCATTGTTAATTATCTCTAATATAGATGCTTTCTTTACCATGAAACTCAGTTTCGTCTTTTCTGTAGACACTGGGGTATTACATCATTGGCTGACAATGTCAGTTTTCAGTCCTCTGATTATGAGAAGACATTATTCTCTCTTTCCCTTGGCTAAGTAATAATGCTACCCTATCTTTGTCCTGGCCTGTATCACCAATTGGATATTATTTCTTGTTATCATCACACTTTGTCTTGGGATACTCACTTAAAATTTTTTCTGCCTCCCCTGGTGTCTTATATGTGCCTATCAGATTACACATACAACATCCGTAGCTTTTGTTAGTCTTACTTGGGACCTAAAATAAAATGTATATACTTGTCATATTTCTGTGGTCTGGACCTTGTGTTGTTTTAAAATGTTATTTAAGCTAAGTTGAGGACCAAAAATGTAGAGAAAGCAAAAGAAGTACAAGAGAATATGAGTTATATAATATTACAATAATCTATGATGATTGATGTACATGTTTTAATAATGATGATGGGATGATGACTATTGTATTAATAAATGTTGTCTAGAGAGAGGAATATTTTCTCATGTGTCCAAGCCCCTGGTCAAGCATTCACTTTGCTGTGTCTCATTTAATACTCACAAAATTTTGCTAATAAGGTCTGTAGTACAGTCTCTCTATTTTATCCAGTGAAAAACACAAATTTTCAAAGAAGTTAAGTGATTTGAACTAATGTCACACCTCTCATAAGGGTTGAACATACTTTGATGCAAAACTGGTATTTGATTTTCAGAAACTGAAGCTCTAAGTAAACCATAATTCTAGGCATGCAAGATTGCAGAAACGATAAAAATAAATTGACAGAATAAAGATCAAGCCCACGTAAAGCTAAGTAAGATAGCCTTATGAGTACTTTGAAAGTGAACGCCAAACCATCATAGTGACAGATGGAAGTACTAATTTGATCAAAGCTTCTAGAGCTGTTAGAAGTGAAGAAAGATGAGAATATTATTTCATAAATAAAATGTTCTGCATACATAAGGTAAAAAAACAAGCAAAACACACCCACCAAAAAAGCCAAAAAAATGTCTCATAATAAGACTTAAGGTGCTTGAGGGCTGATTCATTGCTCATTACTAAAATGGTGACTCTCAGTTTGGTAATTTGGATGTGGACACACAAGCCAGAATTTTCGTAAACTTGTAAGGAAAAGGGAAAGAAATGGAAGGTAAGGATTTCTCTTAGGCTAGAAGAATAGATAACTTTCATGTACGTGTCTCATTTCTCACCTCCAGGAAGCCTTCTCTTCAATTATCTTATCAATTATAATTCCTCACTGCTTATCTTGGTCTGTCTTCCAGGCAGCCAGGAAAAAGAAAAATAAGGTCGTTTCTTTTGTTCTTCCCACATCTCATCTCTCATTCTCATTTTTTAGAACAAGAAGAAAGTTGGAATACCACAAACAGTTACTGTCATGGCACTAATGAAAGTGATAAAATATACTAATTTTAAAGAGCAAGTGGTCTCTTTATTATGAGAATATGAATATATATTATAAGCACATAGTGGTGTGAAAAATGATGCTTTGATGATAATAATAAAAACAAAATGAACATGATTTTTTTGGGTTTATAAAATGCTCAGATCTTTAGCCAGCATTTCATAGTCGCTATCTCCAATAACCACTGTGATCTAGAATATGGCATCTTCACAGGACTCTGTGTCTTAAACTTTCCCTGTTTTCCCTGTCCGTTCAAAAACTTTTAATACACCCCAAATTACCACCATTTTCATTGGTAATTATAATAATACCTTCCTTTAAATAGTCCACTTGCGCTTCAAATGTGAACCTTCTCCAAGAATCTCGTTCCCACTCTGCATCCAGAGTTAATGAGTTTGAGATGATGTTGATCATTGACACTCAAGTTAAACTTGTGAAAACCTTTCAGTGAGTTTCCCATGGGCTTAAAATATAAGCCCTTAATGCATGGCCATGGTTGACAGGGCTATGGTTAAGGTGGCACCTGTTCTACTTCTCTAGGCTCGTTCGTTTACATCACATTCTCTCTCTGCTCCTTCTACACTCTTGAGTCCTTGTTGGGATAGAGTCTCTCTGTGGTACTTCTGGATGCCCCAACCAAATTGTCACCTCTGATTTTTGCTCCTCACAGTTATTCTCTCTATAGCATTAATTACCATTGTAAATAAAAACTGTGTCTGGAATTAGTTATGAGATCTGCTTTATCTCTTTACCGTAAACACTATGAGAGGAGATACTAGCACCTTGTTTAGCTACTCTATTGTCAGAAATCAAGTATATATGTTGTGTGTGTGTCGTGTGTTGTGTTTATATATATATATATTTTAATTTTATATATATATATATTATTATGTATACACTATACTACCATCTATAGTAGAGATCAAGTGTTGGTACGTGTAAATAAAAACAAATATTCAATGGAATCAAAAATAAAATATGAGGCTACTATCAAGCTGGGATATACGATGAAGTTTTTTCTGAAACAAGTTTATTGTGTGCCCTCATTCCAAGGCCTTTATTTGTTATTTTGGTGTAGTACACATGTATGATAGATAGCAAGTTAATATTAAGGATGACTGCTTGTTCTGTTTGAGTCTATTGTTTTAATACCTAAGTAAAATGATAAGTGGGACCATATGTTGTTTTAAATCCCTTTTACCTACCTGACACATAGAATCTATTTTGGATACTTCTTTTTTTTTTTTTGCTAGCGCTAAGGAAAAAAATGAAACTGTCCTGAATTTTCAGCCCTTGGGTACTAGTATCTAATATGATTGATTGTAGAATTCAAGCTGAACCCTGAAGAATTACAAAAACTACAAATAGTTAAAAATCAAAAAAATATGCTCTTTAGAATTTCATTACTCTGAACCTAGAAGAATCTCCCCCCATAACCCTCATTGTTCACCTCTCTGTTGTACAGGAAATAAAAAGACCTGAGAAAGAGAAGGGCTTCTTTTCCTGAGGGAATACAGTGAGTTCACTGGTGTGGGTCATATTAGAAATAAAGTTTCCTCATCTTCTACGCTCTCTTCTATTCTCTTCTTTCTCTCTCTCTCTTTCATAGCACTATCCAGTTTAAACTTTCTCTGAGGACTGGAAGTGTTTCTGTACTGTGCCAATCTAGATGGTAGCCACTATCCACATGTGGCTATCTGGAAGTAATAGTGCAAACGAGGATAATGATTGTTTTTATTTTATTTCACTTTAATTAGTTAAACTTAAATAGCTTTTCATAAGGTTAGTGGAAACTGTACTGAAACAGACAGCTCTAATAGATGTAGCTAGATTAAGGAAATAAATGCGATGATGTCAAATAATTTATAGTAAGCTCTAGCAGAAAAATTTGAAATTACCTAATAGTTAAACCTTCCAGAATTAGGATAACACTGAAAAAGGTTTAAATGAGCTTGGTTACAATTAATAGGGGGGTAAAAGAAATCAGAAAACAATTGCAAAACTGGGTAAATAATACAGAGGATGTAAGTTTTCTACAGGGGATTGTTCACAGGTGGGGCTCACCTCCTGGTGGTTTGACTCAGTAACTCCACCTAAGTTTTCATCAAGGATGTAGCTCAGTTTCATACTTTCTATCTGCTGTGCAGGTTGTATTTCTAAAGTAGGCTTTCCACATGGGATGAATCATAGCTGCCAAAAGCTGTCTGAGTTATGATCTTATTCATCCACGTTATTGTTGGAAAACAAAAGGATTGTTTCAAGATGTCTCATCAGATAAGCAAGGAAGAGTCTTTTTTAGTTCACCGAGCAAACCACTTCTCACAGCTCTTAGCTTGATGGGATCTCTTGCCCCATCCCCTGAGCCAGCTACTTGATCTGGGGGAAAAAGAATCACAGGGTTGGACTGAGGGCACAGCCATTAGTCCCAAACTCAAGTCAAGGAGAGATATTGAGCTTCCTCCATAAAGTGATGAATGGATATGCGGGGGCTGATACTTAAATGAAGTTGAAAGTGATAGTGAAGTCGCTCAGTCATGTCCGACTCTTTGCGATCCCTGTGGACTGTAGCCTACCAAGGCTCCTCCTGTCTTGGGATTTTCCAGGCAAGAATACTGGAGTGGGTTGCCATTTCCTTCTCCAGGGGATCTTCCCAACCCAGGGATCGAACCTGGGTCTCCTGCATTGTCAGGCAGTCGCTTTACCATCTGAGAACCACCAGGGAAGTCACTTTATGAAAATCAGGACAATAATTTGGAAGAAAAGAAAGGATGAATACTGTAAACAACACAGTGTGGACAATAAAGGCTGGTGGTATTTTCATATTATTTTAGGGGACTAAAGGACTTGGCATCTTTATAATTTTTTCTACGTAAAAGTAGTATGGTTTTGTTTTTGAAAGGTAGTAAACTTTCCCCTCCCTCTTTGAATCTATTTTCCTCCTCCACGCCTATCAGAGAGTCCTGGTCTGTAAGTAAGAATGGTATGGGGTAGGAGTAGTGTAGGTCCTCTACCAGTGAACTTCCACCTCAGTGAGTCTGTGAGGAGGCAGTGGGGTTTGGACTTCTAAGGAGCCGAGGAGAAATAGAAGAGGTGACGTTGCAGGAGAATTGGGTGCTGAGGCCTTGAACAGATTTATTTTGGGCTTTCATTTGGTAGTTTCTCCTATGAGGATTCAAGGAATGATGTGACTGGGAAAAAACTGAAGCTAGAAGATCACAAGAAACTCCGGAATCAGATCCAGAGATCAAGTCTGAGCCTCTTGGAGTGGGAGTATGCGTCCAAGACCCTAGCTTCCAGGAACTAACCTAGGGAGTATCAATTAGTGAGAACTCACACAAAAGGAAACCACTTGAATACAAGTACCCAGCATCACCAACCATCTGTTGCACCCTGTGCAGGACCCCTAATCTAAAACAACAAACAAATAATGAAAATATTAAACCCAATCATCAGCAGATAGGATTACCCCTCATTCAGCTCCTTGCCACATCAGAGGGGAAAAAAAACAACAAACAAAAACTCAGCCACAAATTCACCCTATAAGAAGCGTTTAACTCAAACTATGGACCAATCCTTAGGAAGCAGAAACAATAGGAAGGTAAAGAATTCAACCTTAAAAGCCTGGGGAAAAGGAGACCTCAAGCACCCAGTAAGTTTTAAACAAATAATGAAAAGGCAGAGAAATACTCAACAAGTGAAGAAATAACTAGAAACACAAGAAGTCCAAAATAAATGAAGAGGAATAGGCAAACTACTGCGAAAATATTTCAGAATAATGGTAGTAAAGATGATCAAAAACCTTGACGGACCAAAATGGAGAAAATGTCCAAGAATCAAATAACAACAGACCTAGAAGAATTAAAAGAATAAACATGCGAGGAGGAGTACAAATGACCCACTTTTACTGAAATTTAATAATACTCTGGAAGGAATAAATTGGCAGAATATCCGAAGTGGGAAGAACAAATCAGTGTAGCTGGAAGAAAATAATTAAATTCACTGAGTCTGTATCTTCTGCTATGTAAGCAGACAGTCTTAAGTTTGCTTTCTCTTGCTGTGTCCCATATGCTTACTAAATGGTGGAAGAAAGTGCCTAGATAATTATGTACCTGCGTAATTATTGTATTTTTCTATTTTTCAGCTTGTGTTTTTTATTTTTTTATAAAAGTCTACTGCCTGAATAATGTTACTTAATGTCACATCCTTGGAAGGAAGTTAGATGTGTTAGATGAGATCTCTCTTTTTGAAATTTTTTGAGAACAATGCCTAAGCTATTTTTTAAATATTTATTTTAATTTTAATTTCCAAACTATAATCTGGAAGTTGTAAACTAAACATTTTAACTTATTCAGAGGATCTAAATAGATGATTAATGTATCTAAGAGCTCGTTTTTTATTTTCTGTATGATAAGTTGGTCCTAAAATACTTGAAGTGTTCCTCTAGTAATAATATTTTTTTTTCCAATGGCACTGCCCAGAAAAACAAAACCTTGCTCCTTTTATCTAAGGAAACTACACTCTAGCCTTGTTCCTGGTTACAGGTTAATTGAGGTTCAGAAAGGTTAAATAACTTGCTTTCAGTTGCAAACTAAGGACTAGTGCTGAGTCGCCTAATTTCCGTTCCAGTGTTACATTTGAAATGCCCTACTTCTTTTTATGTATTAGAGTCAAATGACCTTGGTCATAAACTCAAATATCAGTTCAGAAACTACTTTTGGTGAATAATAGAAACCTTACAGAACATCTTCAGATATTCCAAAAAGATAACCATCCATTTAAGGTTCTTAAAGCTAATTGGTCATATAAGTCAAGAATATCAATAAATGTGTATTGAAGAATATAAGAATGATAATTCTAGAGGCATGCTAAGTGGCCAGAGAACATATCAAGCAGTGATAACTCATATTTCGGTGCATGACACAGCATCCTTTGGGGGTTTGCTGGAAGTGCAGATTTGGGGATTGTTCCCCAAACTTGCTGAATCAGAAGCTCTGCTTGTGGGCCCAGGAATCTTTTACAAGCTCTCTAGCTCATTCTTGACAAACCTTGAAGTTTGAGAACCCTTGCCCAAGAGCAGTGGTTCTCATAATTTAGCATGCATCAGTCATCTAGAAGGCTTGTCAAATAGCAGATTACTGGTCCCCAGCAGAGTTTCTGATTCAGTAGGTCTGGGGCAGTGCCTGAGAATCTTTACATCTCACAAGTTCCCAAGTGATGCTGATGCTGCTAGTTCAGGGCCCACATATTAAATCAGTGCACTAGAGCATCATCTTAGTTTCATCCTAATTGTTGCTTCTCACTTCCCCAAAGTAGCCCCATCTTGTGACACCTCTAATGCTTTATGTTGAAATGATCTTTTCATATGTTTGTTTCACCCCCTCAGCTCAGGGCTTCCTGAGGCCAGGGTCCATATATTACTCCCAACCTGTTACAGGGCCTTCTAATTTGGGGATGCCCAATACATGTTTTGAATTGAAATGTACTATACTGAGAACTGGGTGTCTAGTCATAGCACTTGTATGAAAAAGTACTCTTCAGAAGGCAAGGCACAAAAGAACGCCAACCAAGAGGAAGTTAGAGCTATCGTCCCAGAACCATACCATACAGTTTGTTCCCTGAGTGAAGAAAATGGTAGTCACATATATTCATCTAAAAGAAGCAGCATGGTTGAATGCAAAGAAAAGTTGATTTTAATCAGAAGATATGAACTAGCACTATTTCCGTTCTGCTGAGTCTTGCTTTCACCCTCTCATACTGTACATCAAGTGCTGAAACTGCACTCAACAACCTTACCAGAGATCTCCTTAATTGACAGCTCCAAAGGTCGCTCTTCAGTTTATCTGTTTTGACCTCTGTGCTGTGATTGACAGTGGTGATTAGTTCCTTCTTGAAGTTTGCTGCTTTCTCAGTTTCTGAGATATTGTTCTCTCCTATTTCTTTTCTCCTCCTAACACTTCAACTATGTATTCCCATTCTCATCTTCCTCTCCCTTTCATGTTGATCTCCAAAAGACTTATATTTTGGCATTGTTTTCTTTTCATGGCACTCTCTTGTCCAGGGTAATGCCATTTATCATCTTGCTTTTATCAGCCATCTATACCTGATATTTTCCAAATTAATATCTCTGCCGTAACCTCCATTTTGAATCTCATACCTGCAGCATCCACATATTTTCTGGGCATTTGCATCTGGACCTCTTACAGAAATCACAAATGAGGTTCTGCAGTTTAGACGGCCCATTTTCACAGTCTTCATAGTTATTATAGTTCCTGCAAACAGCCTTCTGGACTTGTGCAGTGCACAGCCTGTGCAGCCATTCACAGTGGTTCTGATATTTCCACCTTCCTAAATCCCTTAAGATATGCCTCTTGAATTCTCTTTAGTTTATCTCTTTCTTTACATCCAGGCTGCCTTTCCCCTAGTTTAGTCTCTGATAGTTTTCTGCATGAAATTTTTAACTAATTTCTCAGCCTCACCCTTCTTATCCATACTCTTCACAGCGTCCTGAGGGATATCTTAAAATGCAGTTTTAATTAGATCACTCCTCTGCCTGTGGTTCTTGAAATGCATAGCACAGAAACTCCTTTCTGATCTTTGACTGCCTGACTCTCCAGCTTCATTCCCTTCTCCCCTAACCATTTTTTTTTAAATATGCCAGTGCTACTCAAAATAATCTGCAAACCATTTATTACCAGTACACAATGAGATAAAGAGCTGGAACCAGAATACAAATTAATGCATTGCTGCCTTTGTCAGGAAAGTTTTGCAATTAAAAAAGAATCAAATGAAATCATGTGCTTCGTGACTTAGTTGATTTCTGCTCTGATGACTTTTCTTGTCACAGACTACTAACAGATAGTTCACAGACTGGCCACACACTGCATTTCGAATGGTGCTGCCCTCTGCTCAGCTTTAAAGAACCGCCCTCTGATCTCCGAATGCTCAATATTTCCTCAAACTTCTGTTTCTTTGTACTGACTGTTCTCTCTGTTGAAGATCCTTTTTCCTTGTGTTCCCTTTTTCCAGCTCCCACATTCCTTTTCCCTAACTAACTACCTTCTCTCTCTGGGAACCTAACCTCCCAGATATTTCTCAGCCTTGACAATCCTTCCATTGAAGCACTTGCTGAACTTCATTATAATCATCTTGTTTTTGCATATGTATCTCTAGTAAACTCCTTGAGGGCTGCTGCTGCTGCTGCTGCTAAGTCGCTTCAGTCGTGTCTGACTCTGTGTGATCCCCTAGACAGCAGCCCACCAGGCTCCGCCGTCCCTGGGATTCTCCAGGCAAGAGTACTGGAGTGGGTTGCCATTTCCTTCTCCAGTGCATGAAAGGGAAAAGCGGAAGTGAAGTTGCTCAGTCGTGTCTGACTCTTAGCGACCTCATGGACTGTAGCCTACCAGGCTCCTCTGTCCATAGGATTTTCCAGGCAAGAGTACTGGAGTGGGGTGCCATTGCCCTCTCCATCCTTGAGGGCAGGAGCCATTTATTTGCAACTCTAGAACTATAGCACTTAATATAGAAGTTTGTACATTGTACATATTAAGTAATATTCATGGGATATCAAATGGGTTGTTGTGAGTCTTATCAGGAAAATAAAAACCACTCTAGGTATTTCAGAGAAAGAAAATATAATCCAGGGACTTGGAGAAGGAGGTGATGAAAAGCTGGGAAGTAACACGTGAAAATATCAGAGACTAAACTAGGGGAAAGGCAACTTGGATGTAAAGAAAGGGATAAACTAAAGAGAATTTAAGAATCATACCTGAAGGGATTTAGGGAGGTGGCAGATATTAGGACTGTTGTGAATGGCTGCACAGGTTCTGCACTGCACAAGTCATCTCGACTGTGGCTTCAGTTTCCTCTGGATGGTCCCTTCCTTCATAGATCTAAGCTCTTGTCTGGCCATCCTGACACTGCTAGTCCCTGTTGGAAAGTCCCAACTTGGGGACTCTGCTACCATCCCCCAGTGGTGTTCCTCCATCCTCCAGTATTCTTTCAGGGCCTCTAATCACAAGCAAGAGGACGAGCAATGACAGAAAATGTCTCTGATACAGAGAGGACAAGAAAAACATGAGGGCTGGATCCGAAAGAGCCAATGGGATGGGCCTGTGACTGCACAGAGATAGATTCTGGCCTTGCATCTTCCACTCATCAAAGATGTGACTAAAGCAAGTCACTTACTCTCACTCAGAATCTGTTTCTTCACCTCTGAAATGGAATTTATATGACTTTCCTTGTTGGCCTCCACACTGTGGAAATTTTATTACATGTGTCTCTGTTGATAATTATTCAGGCAAAAATAAACACACTCTCCCCAGGAGAAAGTTGAGTTCCCAATTATTAATTTAGAACAGACATCTTCTCATTACCACATTTGTGTTATAAGAGAAAATATTTTTATTCTAACATCTTCTAAGAATATTCTTATTCTTATGTCTTCCCTAGTCAGAAACCTGTATCTCTATGAATCAACACTCAGCAAATAAAATGTATGGCTCTCATGGACTGAATTATTCATGTCTTAAAGCCCTAACCCCAATTTGATGATGTTACTTGGAAATAGGTTATTTGGGGGGGTTAGATTTAGCAGAGGTTTTCAGGGTGGGACCTTAATGGTGAGGTTAGTGCCATTCTAAGAAGAGGCATCAAAGAGCTTCTTCTCTCTTGTCTTTACTTTGTGAGGGTACAGTGATAAGGCAATGATATACAGGTCAGGAAGAGAGATCTCACCAATAATTGAACATGCTGACACCTTAATCTTGAATTTCTGGCTTCCAGAATTATGAGAATATAAATTTGTATTAAATTTGTTATTTAAGCCATTCATCTATAGCACTTAGTTATGTCAGCCTGAGCTGGCTTTGAGTTTTAACTAAAAGTTCATAGAGATGCTCACTAAAAGAAGTAGATGGGCTTCCCTGGTGGCTCAGATGGTAAAGAATCCACCTCCAATGCAGGAGACCATGTCCAATCCCTGGGTCAGGAAGATCCTCTGGAGAACATAATGGCAACCCACTCCAGTATTCTTGCCTGGAGAATCCCTTGGACAAAGGAGCCTTGTGGGCTATAGTCCATGTGGTCACAAAGAGTCAGACATGACTGAGTGACTAACACACACATAGAGATGCTCACTAAAAGAGGTAGATGAACTGAAACAACTAACATACATATAGAGATGCTCACTAAAAGAGGTAGATGAAACAACTCATGATGCTAAGGAAGTGACCATGGGGCAGTGAGTACACATCAGATTTAAATGGCTTTCTGCATTGTACTAGAGTTTCTAAACCTTAACTTGAAGTTATTTAAACTTTAAAGACCCACAAGATAAAAGTATGTTGAAGTCCTTTAAACTCAGCAAGCTTTCACACTGAGAGTATTTAAAGTTTAGCTTGCCTCCCACAAGGTCCAAGGTACCAGTCAATGTATGGAGAGGTTCTTTGAACACTCTTGTGCCAATTCAGGAGAATCCAGATATGCAAATTCAATTCCTGGGTTGGGAGTATCCCCTGGAGGAGGAAATGGCAAACCCACTCCAGTATTCTTGCCTGACAAATTCCATGGACAGAGGAGCCTGGCAGTCGACAGTTCAAATGGTCTCATACAGTCAGATGTGACTGAGAGACCGAGCACAGCACAGTACAGCACAGCACACAATAGGTTTCAAGAATCTAGTAGTGACAGCACCGTTAGTTTCCTTGCTAATTTTCATAATCGTTCAACAATATCTAATGGATCACTATTATGTGCAAAGCAGTCTAGTTGCTGTGACCAAAAACCATATTTAGTCCTTTCCTTAGGAAGCTAACATTCTCGTGGTATAAACTATGCTATGAAGAAGTACCAATAAAATGTTAGAGAAGTCATAAGTCATAAAGAAGAAAGGATCACTTCCAGTCCTGCATGACAGTTGAGCATAGAAAGCTCATGGAGACATTAGCATCTGAGTATACAGTTAAAGGATAGGGGCATATTGAACTAAAGATGAGGGAAAAGACAATGCAGGTTCAGGCTGTCCTACAAGTCTTTATACAAATGGCACTGATAAAGGGTTTTGGGTGTTTCTGTTTGCTTGGAGCAGAAATATGTGGTATGAAAGAGAGAATTAAGGGATGAGATTAAAAGGTAGGTTGAGTTCATTGTGGGGAAAAAAAATTGTACTGGGTGCCAGACTAAGGAACTTTAATCTGGTCATAGAGAGCCGATGCATATTTTTGAAAGAGAGTGAAGCAATATAGCTACTGTGAACCACACTTTTTTGGCCCTCCCTCTGTGTTTGGAGAGATAGACCATGTTAACTTTATAGTGCAGGAAGGTGGTCAGCAAATTGTTCTTTAAAGAACCAGATAATCCCTATTTTAGGCTGGTGCACCATATTATTTCTTTTGCAAGAGCTCCATTCTGCTGCATTCGGGAGAAAAACAATTCTAAACAATATGCAAATGGTGAACGTGACTGTGTTCCAATAAAACTTTATTCACAGAAATGAGCAGCAAGCCAGATTTGTCCCCTGAACCATTGTTTGCCTATTCTTGCCAAAAAGGGTGAAATGGATTAGATTATTTTGCTGTTGATGATTTTTATGTATTTGCCTTTTACTCTTTGTTGTAGCTTTCTTTTCAGTTTTCATTCTGGTGGTTACAAGAATGGGTTTTACTTTATCAGTCCTTAACAGAACACTAAGACGGATAGACCCACTCTCAAATGAGAAAGTAAGAGGTGGCCCAGGGGCTGGCTTAAACCCAGCAGGAAAGAATCATGGAAAGCAGTAATCACAGCAGCTAATATGTATGGTCGCTACCTCTCTTTCTTCCATTATATGTTATTACAGGATATTGAGTATAGTTCCCTGTGCTATATAGTAGATACTTATTATTAGTAGATTATTATTATTATTAGTAGTAGTAGTAGTACTTATTATTAGTAGATACTTATTGGTTATCTATTTTATATATAGTAGTGCATATATTGGAGAAGGCAATGGCACCCCACTCCAGTACTCTTGCCTGGAAAATCCCATGGATGGTGGAGCCTGGTAGGCTACAGTCCATGGGGTCGCTGAGAGTCGGACACGACTGAGCGGCTTCACTTTCAATTTTCACT
Source organism: Okapia johnstoni (assembly GCA_024291935.2). NCBI lineage: Eukaryota > Metazoa > Chordata > Mammalia > Artiodactyla > Giraffidae > Okapia > Okapia johnstoni. The sequence goes on along the minus strand of CM044305.1, from coordinate 26,682,381 downwards.
TTCATGCATTGGAGAAGGAAATGGCAATCCACTCCAGTGTTCTTGCCTGGAGAATCCCAGGGACGGAGGAGCCCTGTGGGCTTCCTTCTATGGGGTCGCACAGAGTCGGCCACAACTGAAGCGACTTAGCAGCAGCAGCAGCAGTGTATATATTTTAATCCCAAACTGCTAATTTAATCCCTCGCCTTTGGTAACCATATATTTGTTTTCTATGTCTGTGAGTTTATTTCTGTTTTATACATAAACACATTTGTATCATTTGTTCAGATTCTACATATAAGTGACATATCATATGATATTTGTGTTTCTCTGTCTGGCTTACTTCACTTAGTATGATAATCTCTAGGTCCATCCATGTTGCTACAAATGGCATTATTTCATTCTTTCTACAGCTGACTAATATTCCATTATATTTATATACCACATCATGTTTATCCATTCATCTGCTAATGGGCATTTAGGTTGCATCCATGTCTTGGCTATTGTAAATAATGCTGCTGTGAACATTGGAGTGCACACATCTTTTTGAATCATGTTTTTCTCTGGATATATGCCCAGAAGTGAGATTTCTGGATCATATAGTAGTTCTATTTTTCGTTTTTTAAAGAACCTACACACTGGTTTCCATAGTGTCTGCACGAATTTACATTCCCACAAACAATGGGAATTGTTTTTCCCATTGTTGGGGAAAAAGGAGGGCTCCTTTTTCTCCACACCCTCTCCAGAGGATGCTGCATTCTTGAGCTCTAATGAGAGAACTAAAAGGTAATTTCATCAAATTATTTCACTGAAGATAAAAGCTTGACTGAGACTCTTTACTAATTTATTGAAGCCTGTCTGTGGAGATGATGCAGTTACTCTAGATTATGGCTACTCTACTGTCTAAGTCTCATAGACTCTAGGGGAACACTGCAGCATTTGGCTATCTCTTTAAATATACAGATCTTTATCAGTGAAAAAAGATTTTTCTTTCAAAATTAAGTGCCTCTTTCACCATCAGGGCTTAGATGGGAGTTCCATATAATTGAACTGATTTTTCAAGGGCAGGATTTCCAGTGCTAACCATTGAGTTAACCCTGTTATTGGCCGTAACCTTTGTCATCTCTGCTTAAGCAGTTCTAACTCAATATGCCAGCAAATCTGTAAAACTCAGCAGTGGCCACAGGACTGGAAAAGGTCAGTTTTCATTCCAATCCCAAAGAAAGACAATGCCAAAGAATGCTCAAACTACCGCACAATTGCACTCATCTCACACGCTAGTCAAGTAATGCTCAAAATTCTCCAAGCCTGGCTTCAGTAGTACATGAACTGTGAACTTCCAGATGTTCAAGCTGGTTTTAGAAAAGGCAGAGGAACCAGAGATCAAATTGCCAACATCCGCTGGATCATCAAAAAAGAAGACCATTCCAGAGAAACATCTATTTCTGCTTTATTGACTATGCCAAAGCCTTTGACTGTGTGGATCACAAGAAGCTGTGGAAAATTCTGAAAGAGATGGGAATACCAGACCACCTGACCTGCCTCTTGAGAAACCTGTATGCAGGTCAGGAAGCAACAGTGAGAACTGGACATGGAACAACAGACTGGTTCCAAATAGGAAAAGGAGTGTGTCAAGGCTGTATATTGTCACCCAGCTTATTTAACTTACATGCAGAGTACATCATGAGAAATGCGGGGCTGGAAGAAGCACAAGCTGGAATCAAGATTGCCGGGAGAAATATCAATAACCTCAGATATGCAGATGACACCACGCTTATGGCAGAAAGTGAAGAGGAACTAAAAAGCCTCTTGATGAAAGTGAAAAAGGAGAGTGAAAAAGTTGGCTTAAAGCTCAACGTTCAGAAAACTAAGATCATGGCATCTGGTCCCATCACTTCATGGCATATAGATGGGGAAACAGTGGAAACAGTGGCTGACTTTATTTTTGGGGGCTCCAAAATCACTACAGATGATGATTGCAGCCATGAAATTAAAAGACGCTTACTCCTTGGAAGGAACATTATGACCAACCTAGATAGCATATTAAAAAGCAGAGATGTTATTTTGTCAACAAAGGTCCATCTAGTCAAGGCTATAGTTTTTCCAGTAGTCATGTATGGATGTGAGAGTTGGACTATAAAGAAAGTTGAGCACCGAAGAATTGATGCTTTTGAACTGTGGTGTTCGAGAAGACTCTGGAGAGTCCCTTGGACTGCAAGGAGATCCAACCAGTCCATCCTAAAGGAAATCAGTCCTGAATAGTCATTGGAAGGACTGATGTTGAAGCTGAAACTCCAATACTTTGGCCACCTCATGCGAAGTGTTGACTCATTGGAAACGACCCTGATTCTGGGAAAGATTGGGAGCAGGAGGAGAAGGGGACGACAGAGGATGAGATGGCTGAATGGCATCACCGACTCAATGGACATGAGTTTGGGTGGACTCCGGGAGTTGATGATGGACAGGGAGGCCTGGCGTGCTGCGATTCATGGGATCGCAAAGAGTTGAACACGACTGAGTGACTGAACTGAACTGAACTGAACATCAGAAAACACATCAGAAGATTGGAAATGTGTGGATTTTAGGAAATTAAGGAAGAATGCAAAGTAAAAATAAACTGGGAAAAGTAACTAATTCATAATGCCATGAAGGTATGAATTATACAAGTATATATCATAGTTTAGGTTAATAACAATGTTCAGAATTAATATCATAGTGTTAAAGACTTCAGCCCAATTCTGGCATAATCCAAAATATTTAGCCTAGTAGTAACTACCAGACTGTACTGTATAGCAACAAACAAGAAGTTTGTATTGACTTTTCCTTAATATTTTAAAATATAGTTCCCCTTTCATTTGGAATAAAGGAATATAAGTATAGTGTAGTGGAAATTGCTGGATTTGGATATATCTGGTATTGAATCTTAACTTCATATTTCACTGTGTTGAAAGAAAAGGGGGTTTCTGAAGCTCTCTATTCTTGATACAGCTATGGAAATGATTATAATAAATAGCCTACATGGTTACCATGGGAGACAAATTTTTTTCTTTCTGAAAGCATATGCATTGAACAAGATGCTTAAAATGCTATTTTTTTTCCTTGGAATTTTATTGAATGTTAAATTAACATTTTAAAAGCCTAATGTTGATGGTACAGGAATGTAATTATGGGCAGATTTATAGACCACAAGTGTCTACATATTTATTAACATTCAAAAATTAGGTAAAATTAATGAACTAGAAAAAAAACACTCCTGAGTTATAAAGTCAAGAAAATGCTACTATATTCTTTGGATTAAGCATTTCTCCCCAATTTGAAGACATTTTCTCAAGGGAATCTCTGTGTTACAACTTCAAAATACTTTTGTGTGTGTGTTAAAATAGCTGAAGGCATTTTAACTTTGCGTCTGTGGGTGCCTTCCTCACATGTTCTTTTTATATCATTTTATCTGTATCTTTGGGCATTTTATGTTTCTCTGTAAGAGAACTCCCATGAAAAATCCATTTGTCACCATGTTATCATTATGTAGATAAGAAAATAAAAGAGAAGCCAAATTGAGGTCCAGACAAGCTGTGGAAGGGAATGTGCACCCTCTAGTGCTCACAATTATTCCTCACAAGGACGTATACTGCTTTGTTTCATAATTTAAATAAACATTAAATTTGATTTTAAAATAAACAGCTCAGAGTTTTCAACTTGAACATATTACATTGTATGATCAAAGATGTATCACTATGACAAGATTTCATCTCTCACTTAAAAGAATATTTGTATTAACCTGTGTTAAGGTGATTTTCTTTCACAGAACTGTGTTTCAAAGGGACTTTCAATTTACTGAAAATGAAAAATGGGCTCCAGGCATCTGTGGCTTAGCAACATTTTAATTCCAGTCCCATGGGCCATGCATTTTTTTGTCCACGTGCTTTCATAGTCTCTGGCTTTATACCTAATTCCTCTAATCTAGTTGGTTCTGACATACTAGAATTTGGGGAATTCCCTTAGTTTTTCAAGTGTGTTTCTTGGAAAGTTATGTTAACAGAAGATGTAAAAGTGACTTCTTTTCAACCATATCACATTTTGGAAGTAAATATTAGCAATGTATTTGTAAATGATTGAGATTTATTACCAAATTAAGCTAAGAAGATTGTGTCCAAGTCATTTTAATCTACCACATGTTAAATATTTTAGTTGTTTTACATTTTGCAGAGAAGCAATATTTTCATAGGAGTTTTATACCATACAGCACAATTAACTATCCTAGAGGTTTGGCTATTAATTTCAATGTCAGGTAATGCATGGCGAGTTTTCTGGCATTTGTAGCTTAAAAATATTAAATCACGAGGTTTGTATTCGAGGTCATGTATTTTAAAAAACGGCATTTTATACACATTAAACATGTAATTTGATTTGCCACAATTGACGATGGAGAAAATGCACAGATTTTATGTTTTGGACCAGAATCCAGATTTTTGAAGCGCACGTTAAACAGGCATATTTTAAGACAAGGTAAACTACACAGAAATTGATTTTTTAGTATCTTTTAAAGATGCATTTCAGCGCAATCTGGAATCATTAAATTTTACTGTACCAAAACGTATTATTTTATGAGTAATGTGCTTAAACTTACACATATAAAACTAGAAATATATTTAAGCTTGTAAGTAAGATCATGCAAACATAAGTAAAACAGATTATTTGATAGGACTGTTAATCTGGCAAGTTTATAATAACTAAGAACAGTGTTCTCTTCCGTTCGTCTTATTTCGTTTTGGGTGCTGTATAAACTGTTGAAAAGAGCTTATGAGTTTCTATTGTAAGTGAGAATCATAACATCCTTAGATGTTTTATAACGTGATTCCTAGATGAGCAGTCTAATGTATTTGGAATATCAAACCTGCAGAGTAAGCAAAGCTGGCCCCAGCTTTGTATCACAGGTCAAATCGCTCTAATTAGTGAGGTAAATAAACACACATTTAAGAGTAATTTTTAAAAAGTCTTTGTTAGTTTCTATTTTAAGACCAGTTTGATGGAAGTTTTGTAATTTGTGAAATTTAAAGGAAGAAGTAAAAGAAAATCAGAGAAGTTAAGGTATTTGCCCAAGGAAGCAGCATAAAGGTAAATAAGATGAGTGAGTAAAACCTGTGACACCTGACTTTCAGTTCAGTGATTTTTCTATGGCACTATATTTACTTTACATTTGAAGCACACACAGACATATATATACGTACAAATACTCATATATATTCATATACATTAGAAAAAATTTAAAGCAATCATGTGGCCCTCTTCAGCCCCCTCCACCAAGGAAAAGAAGCCCACATTATACAAACACATGCACATATCTGTGTGTGTATATACAAACTATCTTGATTTAGGGGCATAAACTGACTTGTTTTCTCCTGATTAAATAGGATTTCCCTCTTTAATAATATGACATAACTCTAGAAGTGCAATAGTCACCATATACTCAGCACATCTTAAAATCCTAGAAATACTTTATATTTTAGCCATAACAAGGTTTATATTGATTTTTAAAAATACTTTTTAACATGTTTCATTTGATATTTTACAAGATCTCTTTGGCTCAAACTTAATTTGTATGCTACTTATTCAGTTTTTAAAAGCAAGTAACATGTGGACACATACGGGAGGGAGGGATGAGTTTTCCCAGAAGGAAGGTTGAAGGGGAAAGAGAAGGGGCAGGTTGATCAAGAAAACCTTCCCATAAGTTGTATATCTTGGACCAAGTGTTGAAAGATGAGTAGGAGTTCATCAGATGGTCAGGCATTTAAAAAATAGCCATATTCCAATATGGAACTGTGCTGCTGGAGAAGACTCTTGAGAGTTCCTTGGACTGCAAGATCAAACCAGTCAATCCTAAAGAAAATCAGTCCTGAATATTTATTGGAAAGACTGATGCTGAAGCTGAAGCTCCAATACTTTGACCACCTGATGGGAAGAGCCAACTCATTGGAAAAGGCCCTGATGCTGGGAAAGATTGAAGGCAGGAGGAGAAGGGGACGACAGAGGATGAGATGGTTGGATGGCATCACCAACTCAAGGGACTTGAGTTTGAGCAAGCTCCAGAAGTTGGTGATGGACAGGGAAGCCTGGAGTGCTGCAGTCCATGGGGTCGCAAAGAGTTGGACACGACTGAGTGACTGAACTGAACTGAATATGAAAGTAAAATGTGTTCTTATGTTCTAGAAATCTGGAAGAAGAAAGATGATTATTAAAACATAAAATAAGCAAAATCTAAAAGTCTTGCCTCACCCTCAGGCTGATTTATTCCACATTGTTGTATCAGTAAGCAAGAGTCATAATTTTATTTCCATGAACATGAAAACTTGTGTTCTAGCTAATTAACACGTATATTAAAATTTTGATTTATTAAGTCACCTGGTCTAGGCCTACAGCCTTAGGATCCTGCAAGAGTTCATGTATTTCACAAATGGTAATACTTTACTTTCAGACTGCTAAAGGTGAGGCTTGTACATTTTTATGAAATGCAAAGATGTTTAAAGATGTAAAAGGGATATTCATAACCTAGCTCACTAATCAAACTAGTTTAAGTCTGGGAACTTGAAGGAGTTCTCCTTTCACAGTTTACACATTTGGGAATGATGAGTCCCAAGTGGTATATTGAAAGCAACTGAATTAATGTTTATGTAAATGTGTCATCTTAGTTAAATACTTTATATGGCAGTCACTATATTAATGGAACACAGTCAGCACCTGTTAAGAGGCTCTTCTGACATAATTAGCAGAGTTATAATAGAGCACAATTTACATACAATGATATATTGTTGACAAGTCAAAATTGCTAACTTTTTAGGTTTTTTTTTTTTTGTCCACACTGTGGGATCTTAGTTCCCTGACCAGGGATCAGCCCCAAGCCCCCTGCATTGGGAGCATGCAGTCTTAACCACCAGAGCATCAGGGAAGTCCCCAAAATTGATAATCATGAATAAAAACAAAGATGAGATTTTAGGACATATTTGAAAAATATAGCACAAAGTATTCATCAAGACTTAGAGGAAGAAAATCATTTTGTAAATAGAAGTCATAATTTTCTTAAATAGAATTTTAAGTTGGATAAAGTTAGACTGAATTTAAGGGACAGTGTCTGTAATAACATATAGAAATATATTAAGTACAGAGTGAAGTATGTTATGAGAGTAAGATGAGTGAGTCATAAGGAATTTTATTGATGGGCTGATTCTAAGGGTGTAGAGGTCCACTATAAGCAACTTAGTCTATGTCAGTTCATTATCAATATTTTGTGAGAGTTTTAAAAGTGAAAAAAATAAGAATGAGTAGAAATGAGTGATTTTATGAAGGAAGAAAAATATAGGCACAGAATCCAAGATTTCACATGTATTGAAAATAACTCTTTATTGTTATTCTTGAGGATTTTGAAAAGGTACCTGAGTTACATCTGTATGATATCTTCAGTTGGTGATTAAATACCCAGCCTCAGGTAGTACAAAGCATGATAGAAAATACCAATGGCAAAATCCTGGGGAGAATAGATAGCATCCATTTTAGAAACATGTATGCATTTAACTCAGGGGAGTGTGTTAATTTGCCACACATCTCAGCAAGGATATGTGAAAAATATTCAACGCCAGTGAAAATGTGAAAACTAGGGGGCAAAGCATAGAAAGTGATGAAGCGATAGCTGCCAAATTGATAAGGAATAAAATCAATGTGCAATTGTTACTTGGACGCCAGGGTCTGAGTAGGAGCCAAGAAGGAGACCTTGTTCATTTTGCTAAAAGCAGTGGAAATGTCACTGAGACTAAGCATTGAATGTGGGCCATTGGCACTCAGTAAGAGTGCACAGGAAGCCTTCTGAAAACTCTGCCACTGCTTCCCCTTCCATCCGTATTGCTGGCATACAGAGAGGTGGCTGCCTACTGGCAAAATAGTAGAGGGAAAACAAGTACTAGCATCTGACATTTAAGTCCCAGAACTCTAAACGGATGATATTAAATGCTTGATGTTGGAGTATAGGTTGACTGTGTATTACATTGAGATAGAAAAAGTTTTAGTAAGGAAATCATAGTCAAAGATACAAGCTCAAGTGGAAGCAACAGAAAAAAAATAATGTAAACAGAATATTAGATGAGTGAGAGCTCAGAGTTTAAATCATATAAGATTTTGGTTTAGGTTCCACCTGTTGCCCAGCAATGAAGATGTCACGGTGATCAAAGAAAAGAGAAAAAGTCCAACAGGTGAGAATAGTACAGACTCATAGATACTTTATTCCACTCCTTTTCAGAAAGAAAGCACAACATATTGATACTTCTGTCTATGAACAGATACTTTTTTCCCCCTAGGTAAAGCATTCGACTCACCAATTCCCTAGAAAAAAATTGAAGTCCCTTCAAATTAAATCTGTAAATCAAGAGAGTATAATCACTCTTTAAAAGATCCTTATGTCAAGGGCAAGTTCAAGTATCTTTTGCAATCTAGTTTCAAATCTATAAAACCAGCCAAACAAAAACATGGAATGAGGAAAGACCTCTCTATGAAATTTCTCATCCTATTGCCTGAATTGATCTGAATTATTAGAACTACAAGCCAACTGGTGCCCTGTCCTCCCTTAAACTCTACATAGTCTGAGCAGCAAGCAGACGGTTACCATGGTGTTGACTCCACAAAGGCTTCCTCGTGTAGAGATAACCAATTTACTGGGCAAAGCCTCTAGCATAGACAGTGATTTAATCTTAATTCAGTGAAAAGGTGTTTCTTGACTATCCTAAACAAAAGTCACAGTATGAGCTGAACCCCCATCTGATGTCTAAAGCATTTGTTGTCAAATGGATGCTTCGCTACACCAAACTCCTTAATAATGTGGACTACTGGATTTTCAACTCTATTATCTGTGGAATTTAATTCTATGTCTGGCATATAGTAAGCACTTAGTATATATTTTGTGGCAGAAGTGAAGGGGGAATTGTGTTTTGAAAGGAAACATACACAATTTCCTGTTTTTCAGAAAGACAGATATCTAAAAGTATAGGATTTTTTGGAAAATTATTTACTTTCAAACTGAGTAAATATCCTCTGCCTTTTTCCTTTGCCATTGATTGGAGATGGTGGTAAGGGATAATTATAACACATGTGCAAACAAGACCACTGTAAAGGCCTACTAAGAACTTTTTCCAACATAGACCTTAGTAAATCTCACTCAACTGTGATGCCAGCTTGGCATCTTGAGTCAAGTTTTAGTTTCATGGATTTGTAGGCAGACATGAGCCACCTTAACTAGAGATACTCTGAATCAGAAGGGTGTGAGACCAGAGAAACCAAGAATGAAGGGAGAAGTTGACATTGAATGGTGGATATTCACATCTCACCTTTATGAGTTAGCATATTTGATGTGTAATTTAATCAGACTAGTGTAAAGGAGAGAGGACAAATTTCACCAAAGTGGGCAAAGTGGATTATATCAAGAAGTCAAGTTTCCAAAATATTAATAGAAATTTCCAGTGGAAAGGTGGATAAGAGTCAATGAAGGGTTTCACTTCATTGGAGGAGGGACAGACTGAAGTATGGCTCCTTGGTTCCCTATGAAACTTGAAGTGAGTTTTGTTTCTACAAGTACTTGAATAAAGAACCAACTAAAGTACAGGGTTAAGAGATCTGAAATTTTTCTCTTTATCCTAAGAAAAATAGAAAATCTTTGCATGGTTAAATGAATGAAAGTTACATAATTAGGTATGTTTTAGAAATGAGAATTTCACCAGTGGTGCGTGGGACAGATGGGAGAATATCAGAAAGATGGCCTAGAACCAATTGAGAGGCCATTGCAGTACTTTTTGTCACATTTAACGGTAAGATTGTTGAGGATGCCAACTGAGGAGATCCTGAGAAGCAGACAAATTCAGAAGAAATAGAATATTTGATGGATTAGACTTTGCTAAATATGGGAGGGAAGGGAGAAGAGGATATCAAAGGTGATAGAGGGTGATGCCATTCACAGGTCTGAGGGACACTGAGAAGGTACCGGTTTGTGAGAGAAATTCAAACATTAAGTCTTGAAAGAGTTCTTATGGCATGCAAGTGGAGTCATCGAGTTAGAGGATGATTATGTAGCTATGGAGCTCAGAAGAAATGATTGAAGTAGAGATATCTGTAACAGAGTCATAGATATATGCCATTGCTGTTGTTTGGTTGCTCAGTCATGTCCAACTCTTTTGCGACCCCATAGACTGTAGCCCGCCAGGCTCCTCTGAACTGACAGGAAGCTGGACAACTCTTGCAAAACATTTGCCTTTGCAGAAGATAAGAGAATGCCAAGAGAGGAATTTGGAGGTCAGGAAAGTGTTGATTTTTAATAAAGGAATCAAATAAAATGTTTAAATTTCCATATCAAGAATTAACTTGAGAGAGAGGGGTTGAATTTACAGTGGATAGATTAAAAAAAAAAAACTGATACACTCAAGATACCTGAGAAGAAGTAAGAGAATGAAGTACCAAATGCACGTAGAGGGATTGGCTTTAACTTATTATTGACTGGGAGATTTTTTCAGAAAGTAATGCCTGTGGGTGGTGATTTTTATTTTGGCTAGCCAAAAACTAATTCTGTTATTTCACTAATACTTTGTGGGTGATTACATTCAATAGTTACACCTGACACATCTGTAAAGTCTTCTGATTTTTGTGAAATGTTGTCTTTAATCCACTTTTCTGCAGAAGCAAAAGAGCATTCTCCAGCACTGTGAGTTTCATTTTCACTCTCTGTATCAATCACTAACATTTTTTTTGTTGGTCTGATATTCACACTGTCTGAATCAGAATTGTATTCTGAAGAAAACTGTCATCTTCTGAGACACTAGTATATATGTCACTTGGAGAATCAGAAAATATCTGCATAAAATTTGCTTAAAAATTATCTTTCACCTAAAATTTTGTGATGCATCATTTTTGAAAATTTTACGATTATGATATACACAAGTTGGAACAAAAACCTAACGGAGCAAAATGTGAATAATAACAATGATCATAAGTTGTATAATGAACCTTTGATCAATTTTAAGCTCTAAGAACTTCACAAGGTGATATTAATTGTATCACTCTCTAAAAATGTATTGACACATCTCCAGTCAATAACATTTGGGTAACAAAGGCATATTAATATCTCTTTATCAATAATGTTTAAGTAAAAGAAGAGAAACTCACTCATTGTAAGGGAAGGGAATGAGAAGGGCACGGGTAGGTAATATTGACTATTTGGACATAGGAAATAGAGTGGAAGAAATTCTAAGCTGATAATTGTGCTTTCCTCCATCAAGTAGGAATCAATGTCATCTGTTGATAGGTGGAGGAAAAAGACAGATCAGAGCTTTGAGAGCTTTGGGAAAAGTTTAAAATAGTTCCTGTGGAGAGTCAGAGCTCAAGGTGAAAAAATTAAACATGGCAGGATGCGGGGTTTATTTGAGGTTGTTGATCATTGCCTTAGTATGGTTTTCCACAAGAGTGGATCTGGGGACGAAAGATTTTGATGCAGATAATTAATTTAGGAAGTAATCCCAGGAAGCAAAGTGAGGAAGTGAGATAAGGAAAAGGCAACCAGCACAGGATGATACATGAGCAGATTATCATTGGAGGCAACTGCACTCAATCCAGCTGGGAACCTTTTGAGATACTGCGTGTCATATCCTTCAGGGTGGTTGCACTGAAGGGCAAGGGAGCTGCACTATTTATCTACCAACTATCCCTGACTCTCACATAACTGAGCTATTAAGATCCCAGTACTCCTGGCCTGCCTTATATACTGGCAAACTGAATGCCCACAGGCAGAGACACCCAAATGTTTATATTGGGCTAAAGTAAACAAATGTTCTTCTTAAGCCATTCTTATGGGAAACATTCACTGGATTTGCAGGGTGACTAAATGACCATAGTTGAAAACTATTGATTTTATAAATTAATTAACATCAATGAGAAAGATTTTTGGCAGCATGCAGGACTCTTCTTAAATCAACATTGCAAATGAAGAAATAGGAGACCTAATAGTTAAACTTCTGCAAAAAGCAAATGTAGGAAAGATAGCCACCATGTATGATAAAATGAAACACCAATACTATGTATGATTCATATCCAAATGAAATAAATGATTAACATTGTGATATGAGATTTAGAATAAATAAAATCTCTGAATTCTGATCTTTTTTTTTCTATTTCTAGTTGGGTAGCCTTGGTAAATAAGAAACTCAGTAAATATTACTATGAATCAGGCCCTCTTTGAGGTGAAGGATATAATGGTGAACAAGATGAATTAAGTTTCTTCCCTACGGTACTAACAATCTGAGATCAATTAATTAATTTCTCTGAACCTCCATCTCCTCATACAGCAAAGAGATGGATCATACTTTATTTAGCACAGGCTTGTAAGAAAGCAAAGGAGGCCATGCTTTTGGAAATGTTTTGTGTTCTGTGAAATTTTTTATCAGTTTAATTTTAAAACAATAGCCTGCAACCAACATAAAAAATTCTTCACAGATTTGTTTGATTTAAAGGCTACATCTATGAAAGTATTCATAAAGAAAGAAGATACTTGTTTATTCTTTCCTGATTATAGTAAACACCCCTCATATGATTTTGTTAGGAATCAAATTTTAAGGAAAGTAAGATACTGACAAACCAAGGAATACCGTCAAAGTAACTAGGAGTAGGGTAGGCTGACCATCAGATATCTTCTATTGCAGGGGTCCGAAACCTGCCTGACCTAATGTCTGATGATCTGAGGTGGAGCTGATGTAACAATAATAGAAATAAAGAACACAATATATGTAATGCACTTGAGTCATCCAGAAGCCATGTCCACACCCAACCCCCAGTCCCTGGAAAAAACTGTGTTCCATGAAACCAGTCCCTGGCACCAAAAATGTTGGGGGCCACTATTCTAGAAGTTTTAAACAGCTGATTTCTACTGTTTGAGGGTTGTATTGGAGAAAAAAACTATAGCATGGTGAATACAGTACATTACTTGGCGTCTTAAAATCTCGTATTTGTATTTTTGGTATACTCCACACATTTCATGTGAAAATTGAATAACTTTATTTTCCTGGATACTTTTGTCTATTTTGTTTTATAATCGAATGGATTAGATGGTCTCTAAATCCCCTTTATCAAAAATTCTTTACAGATGATGATAAAATCTATAGATTCTTTCTCAAGAAAAATGCACACGAATTAGGAATTGTGCCTGAAAGTGATTCCTAGACATTCTCCACCCTTGCAACTCATCTGTGACTCCCTGAAAATCTCTGCTTTAACTGGATCTGAATCACCTAATCAGAGTTAATAGTTTATTTCCATTAGCTCCATAGATCTCTGCAAAAAAAAAAAAAGAGTGATTGAGAATAACAGTGTAGATGATCACATATCTCTTGCAGCATAACAACCCACCTCAAAATGTAATGGCTTGAAACAACAGTTATTTATCATATCTCACAATCCTGCAACTTGGGCAATTCTGTAGCTCTAAGTGAAGTCAGCTGGAGCACTCACTTAGATGTATTCAGCTGGTGTTTGGGTTGGGTCAGAAGGTCAAAGGAGGCTTTATTCACTCACCCGGCACTCCTGCTCAGTCGCATCCGACTCTGCACGACCTCATGGACTGTAGCTTGCCAGGTTCCTCTGTCCATGGAGCTTTTTCCAGGCAAGAATACTGGAGTTGGTTGCCATTTCCGTACAACTTGCTTTTTCCTGTGGTCTCTGCCTGGCAAGAGTGAGCTTCCTTCAAGCACTTTAGGATCCTTGAAATTGTTATATAACACATGCCTTCTCAGAGTGTGTGTTCAATGAAGACAAGATCCAAGGTGCAAGCGCTAATCAAGCCTGTGCTTGCGTTACACATACCAATAGCTTATTTGCCATAGGCAGTCACATGACCAAATGCAGCCTCAGTATGGCTGTGGAGACAACATGAAGGACATGAGTATTTCTGGTACGGTTTAATGGGGGCTACCAACAGGAATCTTTGTTTGTTTGTTGTGAATACGTTCCCAGAAAAAGATTTATCTTGGAAAATACTGATTGTTCAATCAATGCAGACATCCAAGCAAATGCTGAAGAGTAGCTTATAGGAGATAGTGTACAGGTCATTGCTACATTGAGATGAATAAGATTACCTCTGTGATCATAAGACCAGATCAAAGAAGACTCCAAATTTTGAGCCAACCTGACTAGGGAAATAGTAGTGATATTAACATTAATAGGGACATCAGGCAGAAGTTTCAGATTGGGAGAAGAATGATAAATGTGGATAGATTGCCTTTTTTTTTTTTTCCATACAGAAGAAAGAGATAATCAAGAAATAATGATCCTTATTCTTCCCTGTCTTAGGTTGGATGTTGATATAACTGAACTTCACAGTTGGATTACTCGTTCAGAAGCCGTGTTGCAGAGTCCTGAATTTGCAATCTATCGGAAGGAAGGCAACTTCTCAGAACTTAAAGAAAAAGTCAATGTAGGTTATGCATTAATTTTTATGTATTTTTCTAACTTTTGCTGCTTTTAAACCTGTGCTCTGAACTCTGTGATTTTCTTAGAGTTGAAAAGATTAACGTGGTATGTTATAATGCTTTTAAATATATCTTTAAAATATGTTTTACATATCAAGTAGAATCAAAGTTTAGCCTAGAGAAGTCTTTCCTGATTCTGCCATGACTGCCCAGGAATACTTTTCATAAACCTTCTTTAACTTTTATATTATTTAGCTGTAAATTAGCAGTTTTGTAGCATGAAGTAAAAAATATTGATTTCCCTTCATACATTGTTCTTTCATCTGAAGGCTGGGATTTTAGTAGGCTTGCAGAATAGAATGGAAAAGAAAAGACCTGATTCTTAGAAATACTATAGACTCTCTTTGTGCTCTCACTATCATCAAAATGTTATACTTTGTAGTCATTAATAATTATCATAAATCATAACATCCTTGTATTTTCTGGATGTTTATGTATTCTATTACCATAACTAAAAGATACCCAGCCTTTTTAAATGTTTATTTATAAGAGATCATTTGCTGTTTTTATTCCCTACTGAGAAATTGTAGTTTTGTCCTTTACAATGCAGTTTTTATTAATTTAATAAGAGCTGTATTCATCTTCAGGGACATTATCAAGGCTTTGATATTTCAACTTTGACATATGAACATCCATTTTGGTAGGTAATTTGCAATAGTTTGTGAGGGAATTTCTAACAGGAAGAGTAAATATTTTCAGTGGGAAGGCTAAAGAAACAGGTATCATGAATGTTAAATAATTTTAGTTATAGGGGGATCTCATATGTGGATTGACTCTGCTTTATCTTTCAATCATTTGATTTCATAAAATATAAATCTGTTAGATTTTTACAAATACAACACTAATATAGATATAGATAATATAGATACTTGCTGTGGGGTTGGAACTTTTGGAGAACAAAAAACATGTCTTCTAGGAGAAAATAATCCTTTTTTTAAGGCTACTTTAGAGGGAGAAATAATTTCATTGATATTTCTGAGAGCTGACTTTATAAATGGGAAAGTTATTTTAAATTCCTTGTTGGCTTTGATATATTCTGTTATCAGCTTAATAATGGACTATTTATAAACAGTTTCAAGAAAAGGGAATTATGATTATGTTGTTGATAATTTAGTTTTAAAATTAAAATGAAGGATAATATGTGTAGTAGAAAATAGCAAAATGTCTTATTTGAATGTACTTATTTGGAGGTATATTCTTTGTTATAGTTTTTTGAGGGAAATTTTGCAAGTAGAGAATTACTTAGAGAAGATGCACTCTATGTTTTGGAGTCCATCTGACATATTGACCCACTGAAAGTATGAATCACCTTGGATAGACATGTTATTAGCTAATTAAAGTTTTTATCTATCTGAGAAATGTACTTATCTATATGCCATCCTATTTCTGAATCTTAAAATAAATTTGATCAAGCAGGAAGATTGAGCTCTAGCATTTTAAGACTGTAAATTCAAAAGTTTCCTGTTATCGTATGGTTACCTAGAAGCAATTTACATTTAATCAATAGTGTCAGCAATAGAGACTGAAAGTGCTAAAATATATATATATATATATGTGTGTGTGTGTATATATATATATATATATATATATATATACACACACACACACACACACACACACAATATTGTAAGAGTGGTTTTCTGATGCTTTATGAGTCACCTTTATCAACTTCTCCTCTCATATTCTGAAATAACAACATCATTCTTAATTGCCTACTAAAATAGGACATGGAATGATTTACCTAGACATTTCCTTCAGGCTAAATATAATGTATATGTATTAAAAAATCCTTTAGAGAAATACATAGCAATGATGATGGATATGCAGTTTATGTATACATTAATTTTTTGTTTCTTCACCTGTCCATTTATGTCGGTTATTTTGAACACATGGGAGGCCTGTCTCATGAGCTTGAGTGGTATTAATTCATTTTTAGGCATCCATTATAAATGGCTAAATATCACTCCCTCTTTTTTCATCTTTCACTTGAAGTAATAAATAAATGAAGCAATCAAGCACTTTCACCCAGTTAGAATATCTTAGGACATCATTCCTTCAATTTTACATATTTTTAAATCAGACAGAAATTTTCCTTCTATATTAACCATGTGTTTTATCCATATAATTAACACAATACACTTATTTAAGAGTTGAATTCTAGGGACTTTTCTACTGACAGTGTGGACCCTGGTCAACCAGTATTGGCATCACCTGTGAGCTTAGAACTGTAGGATTGTTTTCAGGCTTGATAAATCAATTTGCATTTAGAAAAGATCCACAGGTGGTTTCTATGTCTGTAAAGGCTTAAGATCAGTGCACCCTCTGAGACTTTACTAGACTCCTAGATGTTCCTTCACTCATTCTGTTAATGTTGCCACAGTTGGGACTTTCCAGCTGATCTTACAGGTATAGAGCTACTCAACTTCTTGAACTGAGCACATGGTAATGTAAGTTAGGAATTACAACAGAACAACCTCTCTTTTTTTGTTTATTTTTGGCTGTGCTGCGTCTTCACTGCTGTGCAGGCTTTTTTCTAGTTGTGGTGAGCGGGGACTCCTCTCTAGTTGCACTCTGTGGGCTTCTCATTGTGGTGGCTTCTCTTGCTGCAGAGCATGGGCTCTAGGCATGTGGGGCTTCAGCAGCTGTGGTTCCCTGGCTCTGCAGCATGGACTCAGTAGTTGTGGTGCATGGGTTTAGTTGCTCCGCTGCATGTGGGATCTTCCCAGACCAGGGATCGAACCCATGTCTCCTGCATTGGCAGGAGGATTCTCTATCACTGAGCCACTAGAGAAGCCCAAAACAACCTCTTCTTACCATAAGGTGATTTTATAACGCTCCAATGTTCTCCTGAAAGCCTTCTTCCTGGCTGTTCAGGTCAACAGGCCTTGGGCTCTTCCTGGAACCTAGACTTGCTAACACCCTTACCAAATCAACTTTTCACCAAGTTCTGTTGGAAATCTTCAAGCCAATTAATTTGTTTCCATTATCTCTGTTATTTGTGTTTGCCACTGAGAATATGGGAACCTCTATTCACCTGTCCTTTCTTATATCCTCATCACTGTGCTCTTCTGTACTCTTTCCTCTGTCTCACTTCCTCTTCCGTGTGCTTTCTCACACTCATTCACTTTACACTCAGAAACCCTTTTTCTAAAACAAACTTTCTGTCCTGTAGACCCATTCTGTTCATACACAGAAAAGCCTTTTACCTTTGGATCACCGCAAAGACTAATGACTCACTCCCCAACTCCTTTGCAATTGCTGGTCTACTTACTTCTCAGGGTCAATTCCAAATATACCACTCTTAAGTAAAACTCTCTCTTCCCTTGTGTTTCATGTCAAGTGGCCATGTGTCATTCACCAGTTTATTCTAATTGTTTTCTCATTTTGAACCTGATACCAAAGTCTTCAATCTCCTCCACCCAAATTGTGCCTTAATCCTTAAAAATCTGAGTTTATTTGGGCTGTCTTGCTGTCTTCAAAAGCTTCCATTTCTCTCATCTCAATTCACCTACCCACTTGAATTAACAATACCTTAGACACTTCATTGCTCCATTTCTAAACTGCCACACTTTAAGAGACTCATAAATACTTCTTCCTAAGCTTTCCACACTTTCCTAGTAAATTTCTCAACTTCTCTCCATAATTACTTCAAATTTTTATGGGTCTCTTAAACTTTTCCCCACCATTTCCAGTAGGTGAATTTTCCTCTTAGTTTAAATAGTGTCTCATGGTTCATGTATTTGTGTTCATGGGTTCTCTGCCTCAGTGGAAGAGACTGCTTTGACTCTTTAGGGCTAATCCCAGGGCAGGGGTGTTGTTCAATATCTCCACTGTCTGTGTCCTCAGGATTCCATTTTCATTTAACTACACCTCCATTTTTTCAGTCTCTATTTTCTGATGATAAAGAATCAGCCTTTAAACAGGCTGTTTTTCCATCTTTGAGAAAATCTTCCTTTCCTAGAAACATATACGTGTTTTTTTTTTTCCCCTTAACTTCTCTGCAGGACTAGACTCCGTTAGCCTCTTAGTCCTTCATGAAAGTATTTCCTACTTTGGATTTCGGGATACTATTCACTACTATTTACGTTTTTTATGTTTTTGCCCATTTGTTTAATCTTGTGTTTCCTTTAAAACTGAAATGCTACACAGTTCTTCCCTTGTTTTTCTCTCTAGATTATCCTCATTACTTCCCATTCAAATAGCATCTATTTTCTCATGATTCCCAATTATGTGTCTTTAGCTTATGTCTTTTCCCTAAAGCCCAGTCCAGTATATCTCATTGCCTAATAGACACATTTAATTGATTATCCACCTGAAAACATAAACTTCAATCTCCCCAGCCCTGTTTTATTCTTTCTTTTTACTGTTCTTTTCCAGCAGCATCACCCAGATACCCGAAAGCTAACTGGGTCATCTAGATTTTTTTTTCCTACCATTCACAAGTCTACCCTTTGACAAGTTCAATTAATCTCATTCCCTTAACAACTCTTAAAACTGTCCAATCCTCTCTATTCCCATCACCAGAACCCTGATTAAAGCTAACATCATAGCTCACTTGGGTTTAAGATGACAGTCCCTAGCTGCCTTCACAGCCACTAATGTTGTCTTCCTTTAGAGGTTTTCACATCACTTCTGCCAAAGCGAACTTATTAAAACATAGCTAGTATCTTTTTTGCCTTTGTTTATATTCATTTGAGAAAGAAGAGAGCAGCCACTGAGACCCAGGAGCTAGCTTGGCACTACCATTAGGCCTTGTAGATGCTGGAGACTGTAGTAGTGCTTGCAGCTAATCTGTCATGTTCTCATGTTAAATATGATGAACTGCTCACAGTGCCAACATCAGACAAGGCCACTCCATGATCATGATGGATTGCAACAGAAATGTGACCATTATGCAATCATGTCTCAATACAGTAAAAAATACTGACACTGTCCAAATCAGAGGTCCCCAAACTCTGGGATCTAATGCCTGATGGTCTAAGGTGGACCTGATGTAATAATAATAGAAATAAAGTGCACAATAAATGTCATGCACTTAAATCATTCCAAAACCATCCCCCTCCCTGGTCCAAGGAAAAATTTTCTTCCGTTAAATTGGTCCCTGGTGTCTAAAAAGATTGGGGACCACTGGTCCATACCACCAAAAATGACCCAAATACCCTTCCTCTTCACTAATATGGCAGATCATTTCCTTTACTAATCATGGCTTTAGCCTTTCTATATTCTTCCTGCAACCTAGATAAGAAAATTTAAGATAACCAATCACAGAATCATGGATTTCTCTGGTAGCTCAGCTGGTAAATGATCCATCTGCAATGCAGGAGACCCTGGTTCAATTACTGGGTTGGGGTGATCCCCTGGAGAAGGGCGTGGCAGTCCACTCCAGTATTCTTGCCTGGAGAATCCCCATGGACAGAGAAGCATGGTGGGCTACAGTCCATGGGGTCACAAAGAGTCAGACGTGACTGAGCGACTAAGCACAGCAATCATAGAATCACCTTTACTTCCTTACAGCATCTAATAAAGGCAAAGCTTTGCTTCCTTGACCATCTGCATCACTTTACACAAGCCCAAGCCCTCTGAACTATTTGTAACATCCTCTTAGTGACATACCCCAATAGTTCCCTATTACATGCCATGACTTCTTGCAACAAATAAATCAACTTTGTTAATCTACAGGTGTGTTTCTGGTAGCCTTTGTCTGAAAGCCATTGACTAAGTCAGTCTTCATGTTGCCTTTATAAGGACTACAATGACCTAATTCCTTTTTACTTATCCAGAGTGATTTCTGACCATTGTTATATTTATTATAGTGTTGGTTTCTGGAAACTAGGGACTAAAACTTAACTCTGTTTGACTGTTTTTGTTTTCTTTTTCCTGTTTGTTTTGATTTGGCTTAGTTTGGTTTGGTATCGCAGTGTGTAATCTAGTGCCTGATATTTAATATAATTAATGTTTCACTGTGTGAGTAAGTGATTTTTTTCAGTTCTGCAGACACATTTCAAGTCAGGGTCTGCTACCAATATGAAGGATATAACATCTTCTAAATAAACATTTGAGTGAATAAATTACTTTTTCTGTCAAAGGGTAAAACTTCATTATAGAATCTTAAGTGAAAAGAAAATTAATTGCTTCTATAGTCAGAGTAGGACTCTGGGGAATGTGGAACTGACTTTCATATTAATTAGAGAAGATGTCATGAAAGGAGGTGTCTTTTAAAGAGATGCTGGTGAGAAGGAGGACAAGAGGTTGTAAGTGTTTTTAATCAGCTTATTGAAGAACTAGTAAACTTCTCTTTTCTGTATACTTTGCTTAGAAATTATGCTGATTATGTTTCTTTTTTTCTTTATAATACAAGTAAATTGCCTTTTTGATCAATTATCTTATTTTTTGAATTATAATTCAAAATAATTCAAAATATGAATTATTTACATCCACTATTATATTAGTTTCATGTGTCCAACACAGTGATTTGAATTGTCTTTTATTTTGCACTTGAAGGTATACACTTAAGAATTCATAATTTCCTGATGAGCTGTAAGAATTTTTGTGAGCACATTATGTATTTGAAGATGAACAATACATTACTCATAGAATGGTCCACTGATGCCTTTTTCTACTTGAAGTTTTGTGTACTAGATACTGTAGATTCTGAGTAGTAGCTTCTAAATATAGGATCACATACAGAGTATGTACTGAGTAACGTATTATTCTCTGAGATAAAATTATTTCACAACTGTGTTCTATTATAAAAAGAAAAAATTTAAAATTTAAATATTGTATACATATCACTTATACATATATATGCATAGGCTTACACATATGATAAACAGATATTAAGGAACACACATGCAGAAAAGCTGGATGAGTTTCTACAGGAAGAAAGATTAGAAAAAGCTCATATGTCAAAGGCAGACATGTTTTCATAAATAAGGTGATTTTGAATAGGTTGTTTAGTTATCAGTACTTAATGCTATAAGAAACATTGTAATTGGCAAGAAGAATATTGGAGCCTTTCATATTCTGAATAGTAGTGAGGGCTAAAAGTTAACTATAGATATTTGGGCTAACATTGAAAAAGGTCCATCTTGTCAAAGCTATGGTTTTTCCAGTAGTCATGTATGAATGTGAGAGTTGGACTATAAAGAAAGCTGAGTGCCAAAGAATTGATGCTTTTGAACTGTGGTATTGAAGAAGACTCTTGAGAGTCCCTTGGACTGCAAGGAGATCCAACCAGTCCATCCTAAAGGAGATCAGTCCTGGGTGTTCATTGGAAGGACTGATGTTGAAGCTGAGACTCCAATACTTTGGCCACCTCGTGCGAAGAGTTGACTCATTGGAAAAGATGCTAATTCTGGGAAGGATTGGGAGCAGGAGGAGAAGGGGTCGACAGAGGATGAGATGGATGGATGGCATCACTGACTCGATGGACATGGGTTTGGGTAGATTCCGGGAGTTGGGGATGGACAGGGAGGCCTGGTGTGCTGCGATTCATGGGGTTGCAAAGAGTCGGACACAACTGAGCGACTGAACTGAACTGAACTGAACTGAAGATGAAATGTATGTAAGTAAATGGGTGTCATCCTTAACATTCAGATGATGCTCTTGGCCTTAAAACAAGGGGAAAGTTTATACACACACACACACACACACACACACACACACACACATTAAAGAGATGCTGGTAAGAAGGAGGACAAGAGATTGTAAGTGCTTTTAATCAGCTTATTGAAGAACTAGTAAACTTCTCTTTTCTGTATACTACATGTCCTCCTTTTTACCAGCATCTCGCTAATGTTTTTATTTAGTCACTAAGTTGTGTCTGACTCTTGTGATGCCATGGACTGTAGCCTTCCAGGCTCCTCTGTCCATGAGATTTCCCAGGCAAGAATGCTGGAGTGGGTTGCCATTTCTTCTCCAGGGGATCTTCCTGACCCAGGGATCGAACCCAGGTCTTCTGCATGGCAGGCAGGTTCTTTACCTACTGAGCCGCCAGGGAAGCCCATATATTTATATGTTATATATATATATATATATATATATATATATATATATATATATATATATGTGTGTGTGTGTGTGTGTGTGTGTGTGTGTGTGTGTGTGTGTGTGTGTGTACACATATGTAAGATGGAGAGAGAGAGGGGGAAAGAAAAGAGATTGACTGATTGATTGATTTAGAACCATGGAAGAGGAAGAAAGAGTGAAGATGCTGAAACATTTGAGCAAATCTGAGAAAAAAGTAATCTCCAAAATTTTTGAGACCACTAAATGTTGTTACACTTATTCTCTAGTGGGTAAAAGAACATTCCCACATATCAGCATAGCCAAGGATTTTGCACAGTCTGAAAATTCAGGAATAACTTAATTAGGGTACTTGAAAATATGATACTCTCTACTTGCCAAATAGAATTATTACTGAGTCCAAAGAATACTGATTAGTATCATAGTCAAGAAACATTCCTTTGTTTTTTTTGTTCAGTATCATTTCTCCATTTTACAGTCTCCAGTAAGAATTTAGGATCGTGATCCTTATGAGATTGGTGTCTCTGTTGCCTTGCTATTTCATTTCATTTCTATTAAATTCAGCATCTTCTAGTCTCATAGTTTTATATCACTTTTTCCTGGAGTCCAGGATATCTTAGTGAAGATGCCAAAAATGTTTCCTGAATTTTTGTTTGATAGGCTGTTGTCGGGAATTTATACTCTCTCTTTTTTTTTTAATATATTATTTTCTTCATTGTATTTCAAGTACCAAGGTGAGATTCTGCTGACTTGGTGAACTTTACATAGTACTCTTTGTTTTCTGTTTGAGCCATTGTTTATTCCTGTTATCAGGACTTTGTAACAATCCTGCTGGAGAGAGAATTGTTGTGCACAACTCTCAGTCTAACCTAAATTTTCCAGGAGACTTGCACTGAATCCAGCTTTACTTTTCAGAGCTTGTAGCCCCTAACTCCTGGGCTGGTTGTTTGACCACTGTATGTATAGCTACCAGGATTTGTTATGCATGTACACCTTCTTAGAGATTTTGAACTGAGGGTAGGTGGTGGAGACCATAACATTATATATTGAAGTGTTATGCTATGATAAACCTCACTTTTTTATGCATCTACCGTATACCAGACCTTGTTCTAGGCACTAGAGATAGCACAAAGAAGGGAATGAATAAGGATACATTACCTTCTACAGTTGATATGCCTGTGGGGATGATGGAAATTAAGCAGATTAATATAGAATGTTACTGATAAATGTCAAAGGTGAAAATGAAGTAGGAAGAGAGCTAAGTGTGTGTGTGTGTGTAGATAGAGTGACAGTAGAAAGCCTCACTGGGAAGGTACCATTTAATAAAGATTTAAAGGTAGTGAAGAATGGACACATAACCTGAGATAGGAGCATTTAAGGCAGAGAGAACGGTAACTACACAGATGGAGGAGCTAATAGTGTGCCTATAGGATGAGAGAGCAACAAACAGTATGTCTGGGGCTGAACAATCAAGGTGTTGAGTAACAGAAGAGGTCAGAGAGGGTAGGGAGATTAAGGTTGGGTGAGTCCATGTTTAGGCTTTGAGCTTTTGCTCTGAGTGAGAAGGGAACTTCTGGAGAGTGGGCTGGCTTCCTCTGTCATCTCTGCTGAGAATGTATCATCAGAGGGCAAAGGCAGGAGTAGGAATACCATTTAGTAGGTTATTCTGAAACATCCAGACTCGTGAGAGATGATGGGGGTCTTTTGACTAGTGCAGTAGTAGTGAGTACAGTTGCAACATCGCTTTCTGGATGTGTTTTGAGGTGAGAATCAGTAGGATTTTCTGATGGATTGCCTATAGGGTTTGACATAAAGAGTCAAGAAGGATGCAAAGTCATTGGACTGAACAAATGTAAATATAGATGGAGTCTGAGAACATGCTAGATAAAATACTTAGGAATATATCTACCTAAAGAAACAAAAGACTTATATATAGAAAACTATAAAACACTGATGAAAGAAATCAAAGAGGACACAAACAGATGAAGAAATATACCGTGTTCATGGATTGGAAGAATTAATATAGTGAAAATGAGTATACTACCCAAAGCAATCTATAGATTCAATGCAATCCCTATCAAGCTACCAATGGTATTTTTCACAGAACTAGAACAAATCATTTCACAATTTGTATGGAAATATAAGAAACCTCGAATAGCCAAAGCAATCTTGAGAAAGAAGAATGGAACTGGAGGAATCAACCTGCCTGACTTCAAGCTCTACTACAAAGCCACAGTCATCAAGACAGTGTGGGTACTGGCACAAAGATAGAAATATAGATCAATGGAACAAAACAGAAAGCCCAGAGATAAACCCACGCACCTATGGACACCTTATCTTCGACAAAGGGAGCAAGAGTATACAATGGAGAAAAGACAATCTCTTTAACAAGTGATGCTGGGAAAACTGGTCAACCACTTGTAAAAGAATGAAACTAGAAGACTTCCTAACACAATACACAAAAATAAACTCAAAATGGATTAAAGATCTAAATGTAAGACCAGAAACTATAAAACTCGTAGAGGAAAACATAACATAGGCAAAACACTCTCCGACATAAATCACAGCAGGATCCTCCATGACCCACCTCCCAGAATATTGGAAATAAAAGCAAAAATAAACAAATGGGACCTAATTAAATTAAAAGCTTTTGCACAAACAAAGGAAACTATGAGCAAGGTGAAAAGACAGCCTTCAGAATGGGAGAAAATAATAGCAAACGAAGCAACAGACAAAACAATCGCATAATCTCAAAAATATACAATGCAACTCCTTTGCAGCTGAATTCCAGAAAAATAAATGACCCAATCAAAAAATGGGCCAAAGAACTAAAACAGACATTTCGCCAAAGAAGACATACAGATGGCTAACAAACACATGAAAAGATGCTCAACATCACTCATTATTAGAGAAATGCAGATCAAAAACCACAATGAGGGTACCATTACACACCAGTCAGAATGGCTTGCTATCCCAAAGTCTACAAGCAATAAAATGCTGGAGAGGGTGTGGAGAAAAGGGAACCCTCTTACACTGTTGGTGGGAATGCAAACTAGTATAGCCACTATGGAGAACAGTGCGGAGATTTCCTTAAAAAAAACTGGGAAATAGAACTGCCATATGACCCAGAAATCCCACTGCTGGGCATACACACTGAGGAAACCAGAATTGAAAGAGACGCGTGTACCCCAATGTTCATCGCAGCGCTGTTTACAATAGCCAGGACATGGAAGCAACCTAGATGTCCATCGGCAGACGAATGGATAAGGAAGCTGTGGTACATATACACAATGGAATATTTACTCAGCCATTAAAAAAAAAAAAAAACATTTGAATCGGTTCTATTGAGATGGATGAAACTGGAGCCCATTATACAGAGTGAAGTAAGCCAGAAAGAAAAACACCAATACAGTATACTGATGCATATATATGGAATTTGAAAGATGGTAACAGTAACCCTATATGCGAGACAGAATAAGATACACAGATGCATAGAACAGTCTTGTGGACTCTGAGGGAGAAGGTGAGGGTGGGACGTTCTGGGACAATAGCATTGAAACATGTATATTATCATATGTGAAGCGGAACACCATTCCATGTTCTATGCATGAGACAAAATGCTCAGGGCTGGGGCATTGGGATGACCCAGAGGGATGGGATGGGGAGGGAGGTGGGAGGGAGGGTTCAGGATGGGGAACTACAAATGTAATGTAAACCCATGGCTGATTCATGTCAATGTATGGCAAAAACTACTACAATATTGTAAAGTAATTAGCCCCCAACTAATTAATAACTAAAAAAATAATTTAAAAAAATAAGCTCAAATATTGCCCCCAAGATATTCAATTATTTTTGTCTCTCTGTTAGTAATACTAATTGATTATTCCATTAGATGCTTATAATAAAGAGTTTATGATCATGACATTTAGAAGGCCATTAATAATTTTTCATTATTTATAAAGACAACATGGTATTCTGATTCTACTCTTTATATAATTCCATATATTAAAAAAAACTCAATGTAGATAAAATAGAGGCCACACTGATAGAAAATGGTAATTCTAAAACTGTTTAAGTTGAAGAACACTGTTTGTTCTCATTGTCCTTGTTGTCATTTTGTTATAGTATGAGTATCTATTTTCTATTTTTTTTGATCTGATGTATTTAAAATTTGAGACACCTCAAATCCTGCTGTAGCTCTTGATAGTGGGAGTATTTGAATGTCATATATTTACTTAGAATATGCTTATTTTTCTCTGAGTCCTTTGCAAAGAGCATTTATCTTTTAATGGAGAATAAATTTAAAGTATTAGGAAACGTGGCAATTAGATGTGAAGGACAGAGAATTTAGAAGACAAAAGTTGAAAATTAAGAAAATGTGAATTTTAGAACTTCGCCTAGGTTATCTTTAACAGTGTATTGTGACTCCTTTATTTTCATGGACTTTTCAGTTCAAGTAACAAGCTAGAACCTTCCATGGTGGTGCACATGCTTGTGTAAACAATTCAGTAATGTCTTTGTGAAACTGACTTTCAAGATAACCCAGAAGTTTCACCTGCTAATTGGTATGGGATCCTGGGAACATATAAATCCCCAAGTACCACAGTCTGTGTACTTAGAAATTTTCAAGTAGAATCCAAGATACTAAAATGTTGTTTCTATAACCTTTGGAGTTTTGGTACCAATTACATGAAACTGTGTTCTCATTTGCTGCCCTTGATGTCATAATTTAAAGTGTTTATATTCCAGCTAGGCAATAAATACTTTTTAAAAAAGACTGTCATTTTATAGTATTTTATTTCACTTACTTTTCTAAATTTTGACATTAGTTTTAATGTATATTACATTTTTCCTGATTGGATGTATTCTATCAGCTGTTTTAGAATTTTGCTCTCTTTGACCTTGAATCCAATAATCCTAGTTCATGGTACTCTTTTTAAAATAAATTTAAAGAACTCTATTCACTTGTGACTACTTCTTTAAATTGGAGAATCTTTTAAAATATTTAAAAATGTATGGATTATTTTATGAGCATTCCCAGCATTTGATATGCTTGGAGAATCGTCCAGTTTAGATGGTTACCTACTTATCTGAAAGTATTTTTAGTGTTGCCATATTGTTTGTATCTATACTTATGTCTGCATATCTAGATCTGTGTGTCTATATTTAACTTTTTGCTTTCAGAGGGAAGACACTAGATCTCCACTCTGCAATTACAGTTAACACACTGTAGCTTTTAAAATTTAAGTCAACTTAGATTCAATTAAAAGTTAATATACCCAGTTGTACTTGCCATGTTTCAAACACTCAATAAACAAACACAGTTGGCTAGTGGGATGCAGATACAGACTGTGTCCATTGTTGCTGAAGGTTCTATTGAACAATGCTCCTCAGAGTGTGCACGTATCTATTATATGCTTCCCACCTGTACTCTCTGGAATATTTGTTTAAATCCGTATAAATCTAAAAGCTTTACAAAACAGTCTGATGTATAAAAACCTGCTGCCACAAACTCAAGTGACATTTTTGTGTAAGGCGACTATTAAATCATAGAAGTATTGCTCTCATTATATGTTTAATATATTATAGCTTGTTTTTTCTGCAGATAGCTTCAGGGCATATAACATTGTTATAGCCATAGCTTTTTAATGACTATAGTAATATAGTTCTACTGCATGATAGCTTACAATTGTTGTCTCTGTAGAGACATTGTTTGCTAACCTCAACAGTATCAAATATTACATTTTGTTAAGTAACTGTGTTTCTGTTGTTTAAAAGTTAACTTTGATTAGGAGAAATGTGCAAAGGGATTTAGGAAGCTTTATAAAACTGAATTTCTTTTTCCTTGAAATGGGAGTACTTTGACAATTTTAGAAGAATTAACCTGCAGTCTTGTATTTAGATCAGTATGGGTTTTTACTGTTTCCCATTGTGTATACTTATTGTATTTTCTGTTTTATTTTTAACAAAGAATATATACTGATGTTATTAGGAACAATTTCAGTGGTGTATTTTTAAAAGGTAAATTTCACTTTAATGATCTAACAGTTTATCATTTCATGGTTCGTTATGATTTGACTTTGGTTCCTTTTGGAGGGGCAATCTTAACTTATGATGCCTCAGAAACTATTAGGTAAAAAATGCTAACAGTAGACATCTTATTTTTATTTTTTAAGAAACAACTCATGAAAATGACTTGTGCTTCATTCTCATTTTGATGCATCTATTGCCAAGAACTTGAGAAAAAAATCTTTAGATTCTCATGATAAACTGACAGAGTGAAATATCTTACGGCTTGAAAGGGCAAGTAGAAGTTATAATGACTGTGTAGTTTCACAATCCTTGTACTGAATACTCACCTTTGTTATCATGCTGCAGGCCATAGAGCGAGAAAAAGCCGAGAAGTTCAGAAAACTGCAAGATGCCAGCAGATCAGCTCAGGCCCTGGTGGAACAGATGGTGAATGGTAATTACACGGAGTTGATTTAGATAATCTTCTTAGGGATTTGATAAACACATAGGTTCATATATATCAGCTGAATTATATCAGACAAGCACTTCCTGAATGAAAATTTAAAGTGAGTTTGTGAGCTTTTTATTATTGTTTCTTAATGCAAAGCAAATTATTTGAGGAAATTCAACTTTGAGTCCAATGGAAGAAAATAAGACGTGGTAGAATATTTTATCAGTCTGTTGCCGAGAAATCAATTTTAGTGCAAAGTCTGCTTACATTTGTCCAAATGATTTAAGAAAACAAGATTTGCAGAAATAAGTGGAAATGTAAGCAATCATATGATATATATAAAGTGATTATAATCAGATTTAAGATAATTTTGGAATATATTTTTCCCATACCTATTTGCTAATAATGTATTTGACATTTTCTGTGTTGTTTTCATCTTTTAACTTATTGGAACTTTTTTTTTTTAACTTCACTTATTTTGAGTGAGGTAAAAGTACAAAGGTAACAAAACAAATTTTAAATGAATTAAAATTAATTTTTGCTAACACTTGGTACCCCAAAAGCTGTCTGATAAAAATGCTATTGATGTTGATTATAAAAAAAGTTCTTTCCAGTTGTCATTGTTATACTACCGTATTCATTTCTAGGTGTAAGTAGTTTATGAAAGTCAGTTTGTGTATGTGCTTAGTCGCTCATTCATGTCCGACTCTTTGTGACTCCATGGACTGTAGCCTGCCAGGCTCCCCTGTCCCTATAATGCTATTTCCAAACAAGGTTATTTTTTTAAGAATATGTTTATAAGAATATAATAACCAAATGCAACAAATGTGTTTTTGTTAGGCATGTCAGCTTTTTCCAGTACCTGCCTGCATTCTGAGGCATAAATTTTGTGTTTGAATTATTTTTTGCTTTAATTGCCATGTTGGCATTAAAAAATTCAGTGATCTTCCTAGGAAATCAATTCATTTTCTCCTTCTAATGGGCCCCATGACTATATTTGGTTAAAAATAAAAGCTACCAAACATGATAGCTGATGGTTGAGTTAACAAGTTAAAGAATATATAGAAGAAGCAAATTACAAAAAATATAGTTGTTTAGATACATGTTTGCTGGGTAGTAACTGATGAGTTTGACAACAGCATATTCATATTACATAAAATTATATGATCTAAAAATATCATTATACTGTTATATAATTTCCCCCTGTTAACTGCATTATCACTTTTTTATTTTTATAAACTGATATAAAATCTATACTTTTACATGGTTTCTACTTTAAATGGGCTTGGTTTATAATCAAATATCAAGCAGACCTTAACTCAGATTATCCGATAGTAGTATACTGAATTACTCAAAAAATAGAACCCACCTGCCAATGCAGGAGACTTGAGATGCAGGTTTGATCCCTGGGTCAGGAAGATCCCCTGGAGAAGGAAATGGCAATCCACTCCAATATTCTTGCCTGGGAAATCCCATGGACAGAGAAGCCTGGTGGGCTACAGTCCATGGGGCCACAAAGAGTCAGACACGACTGAATGACTCAACTCAAAAAATAAGTTAAAATTTAAAAATTAAAGTAATGATGTTTTTTAATTGAAGTTATATGCAGGGTTTAAAGGGCTTACCAGGCGACTCAGCAGTAAAGAATCTGTCTGCAAGGCAGAAGATGCAGGAGATGCCGCGGGTTCAATCCCTGGGTCTGGAAGATCCCCTGGAGGAGGGCATAGCAACCCAGTCCAGTATTCTTGCCTTGGAGAATCCCATGGACAGAGGAGCCTGTCAGGCTACAGTTCATAGGGTCGCACAGAGTCAGACACTACTGAAGCGACTGAACACACGTGCATGGGTTAAAATGATCATATGATTAGTGATAACATAATTTTCTAGATTATTGCCCTCATAGCTCAAAATTTTGGAAGCATGAAGAAAAATCATGATCTATACTAGGTCTTTAATAAATATTAATTGGCTGATTAAATTCTGTTTAGCAAAGCAAAATTAAGGCAGTAATTGAGATAATGGTGTTGGTAATTTCAGTCAGAAAAGGATAACACTTCTGAAGGAAAATTCTAATTTCTGCAGAATGCAAAGAGCAGGAAGGGGTAGGGGGTGCAATTTGAGACATTCCTCATTGGATGACTATATTGATCAAATTGTAAGCTTCTCATGTGTTCTGTTAATCACTATTTGGTGTAAGTGATACATGATTAATTTCAAATTTGGGCTATAAATAGAGCATAGATAGTTCTACTGTGCTCCATTCAATCAAACGATTTACATAATTACTAAAAAGTACACTCAAAGATTCTAACTTATCATTTTGTTCCTTTTTGTCTTTCTCAGAAGAAACTGCTTAGTATTTATTTTAAGCAATTGTGCAAGTTGTGAGTTAAGCCAGACATGCAGTAAGTGCTTGGCGTACCTCTCTAGGTATATTTCAGAGGAACCCCCAATCCTAAATTGCAGTTGCTCCACCAACATAGAACCAAATGCTAGAGTATACTGATGTGGTTCATGAAGTTGAAAGACACACTGAAGTTTCTCTAAACCAGATTTCTCAACAGTTATCTCAGTAAAGCTCTTAAATTTGCAATTTAAGAATTTCCTTTCTCAAGTGTGACTATGGAGTTGTAATAAAATTCATAACCATATAAAACACATGCATCCTTGTTTTTTATTTATAGAAAGGAAAAAGAGAGCTGAATCATGGTACTTCATTTATGATTCTATGTAAATATCTATTCCTTTAACCACATATCTTGTCCTTAAAAATTAAGATAAAGACAGATCATTCTTACACGATGTTATAACTGTATCTAAGTAATGCAAATATATATACATTAAATGTTTGATTCCCCATGATAGCAACACTTAACCTATATTCATAGTTTAAACTATGTATCAAGATAAGCATAAATATAGCTATTATATTTTAAAGAAAGCATTCCATAACTATATATGTGTATGTATATATATGTATATATACACACACATAGGAAACTGAATTTTTTACATAAAATAATTTATCATAAGATTAGAGCATGTTTAAAGTATCTAGAATGATTTTGGAACTCTTTTTCCTTCAGAATGAAACTCTAAGACATGCAAAAAAAGATTTCTCAATGCTTTTAGTTTACATCAGTTTTGACCCCAAATGGTATATTTCCAAATCAGTTTTGGCCATTTCTAAGTATCTACTGAAAGCATGAATTTTTAGCACCACTTAAGAAACGCAAAAGAAAAAGTATCTGTTAGTCCTGAAGGCATTTACCGAATGAATTTAAGAAAGGCGCTGAGAAACAGGGAGTGAGGTAGTGTCTCAAAATGGTTAAAAATACAGAGATTATTACCATGATGCCAATATAGAAGAACCTGTTTTCATTTGATGTTGCAAAGTTGTGCTAAAAATCAATTGTATGTCCTGAAAACACTGTTTCTCATAACACACGTTTAGTTGTGCAGGGTTAAATAGAAGTTATGACAATTAGAAGAAAATTTTCCTTTTGGCTGCATCTTATCAAATGCCAAGTATTATAAGCATAATATTATAATACAGTTACTATTAAATATCTTGAGTTTTAATATCAACTATATTGTGAATTTTTCAGTAGAATGATATATACTTGAATAATATGCAGGAATTCAGTAAGAGATTCTTATTAATTCATTTGGGACCTTTCTTTAAATCCAAAAGGTTGCATAAATTATTTGCATATATCAAAGCTATACATGAACATTTTCCTCTTAAGTGTATCAGTTATTTTAGAAGACAATAAAGGATCTTCATGATCATAATAGACTAAAAAAGGAGGCTACAGTGATACTAAAGGGGAGAATATTATATAAAATGTTAATTTCTGGGATTTTGACATGAAATTTTGGTATAACTTTGATTTATCTGTGTACCTGTTTCTTTTAATTAACATTGAATTTATTGCTCCTGTATCAAAATCAGTTGATCAGATAAGTATGGGGGATAGTGTTATAGTGTTGAATGGTGGAGAGCTCTTCCTCTTGTTGGAGGAATTTTTCACGGATAGAATCTTTATGAAGTTTATTGTCACTATATAGGATTAGTATCATAGCCTTAGTCTCTATAAACAATTCACATCCTAGAACTTTAATGAGAGTAAGTGGGAGATGAAATTGGGTACCTAGTGATCTACCTATGTTTCCTGTAACTGTGATATTCTGAGAAGGGGAATTTCCAGATTTTTATTTATTTAAATTAAAACAATATACAATATGGACCCTCTTTAATGTTTATTTTTATATTAATTTAAACACAAAATGATATAAACTAATTAAAATTTTAGAAAATTTTAGCTATTAAATATCAAGTATCTTGCTATTATATCAGTAATATAGATTATTAATAAACACAGGTTTCAAATATTTTATTTTGAACAGCTTTTAACTCATTTGCATAACTTCAGAGCAAAAGCTTTTCATTGTTTGAATGAGATTATGGGACTTCAGGACAGTCTAGAACAGTTTTGCCTGAAAATATGCTTACTTCATTTTTATCTGTTTAGCATTAGACTTCATTTTTAATTCTTTTTGTAAAATAATGTTCTTGCATCAAATATTTAGTCTCCTTTTCAGTCAGATATAACAAAAAAAAAGACTCTGGTTTTGATAAATTATTTTCCTTTATTAATATTGAAATTACCAAAATATTGCATCAGAACATTCATTTAAAAACATAAGTGTAGCTCTGTTTCCTTTTTTTAAAACTGTAAAATGGTTTTACCACAATTTCCAGAGGAGATCCTATAATTATCTAATAGGGTTAGTAATGTTTTCTACATTAAATTGTGCTTCACTTTCAATTTCTAATTGTAGTTTTTGTGTGTTAATTAAGTGCCTGAAGACAATCACATTAAGGAAATGTTTAAATAAAAGTAGTAATTATTAGTATATTAGACTAAAAGAACATTTCAAAACCATCATCCCATGAGTGTTAGATTATAGTGTTTAAGGTAAAACCTAATAGTAAGTCTGCTAAGTATCATAATTAAATAGCACAGACTGATAACACAGACAAGGGCTCCTCTTATCCATAATGTTAAGTATGGAACTGTATTTTTAGTATTTTGATTTATAGTTATTAAATACTTTAAAATGAATGATGTCCATTTGTTTTTGGGCAAAACTTTGTTCATGTGGGTAAGGGCAAGATTAGGATTCAGTTTGGTCTCACTCAAAGGCAAACCCTCTCATTATCTTTTCACATCACTGTGAAGTATTTTCAGGAGGCAATAACTAATTCTAATTGTATATTTAATAGAATAGTGATTTTGTAGCTGCTTCTTGTGTATCAGTGGGGCATGGAATACGTACATTTTTGCAGAGGTCCGCCCACTCCATCATGAATGAGTACTTTCCACGGTTGTTGGGATATTTCCTCTCTCTTATTCTTTCCTAGATATTTGGGCCAGCACTTGATTTATGTTTCCTGTTTTTCCACGTGTCGTTGTGGATACTGGTTACACAGAGTTCACACTCAATAAATGTTGTTAATTGACAGACACATTTTTCTTTGTTTAACATTAATCTCCAAATGAAGAGACTTGGTTCCTGGTATGTGTGTCTGTGTGTGTCTCTGTGTGTCTGTGTGTGTCTCTGTGTCTGTGTGTGTCTCTGTGTGTCTGTGTGTGTAGTGTGTGTGTGAAGGGAGGAAATTAAAGAGGTCACTGTTGTGGCAAATTAGTCACAAAAGCAAATACGAGTAGAGATCTGACTTTTTTCTCTTATAATTCAGTGCTGTTTAGAAAAAAAAAATGAAAAACAAAATTTTATTTGTAAATTTATATATTAAATTTATTAGGACATGAATTTTTATGCCCATAACATATTTTTTAAAAGATTATTTTCTAAAACAAGAATGAATGTGGCAGTTGCTAATATAAACGTTAATTGTCATCAGAAAACACCCTTGAATTAATCTCTTCTTCTCAGACTACTGATTAAGTTTCAATTACATTTTGACTATTATATTAATGCCAAATGGAATTGTAATGACCTCATTAATATGCAACAAAAAACAGGAGCTTATTAGAAACTTTATTTTAAGTTTTCTCCTCCAAATCTTCTTTAACTCAAGGAGCTCTTGAAAACACAGGTTTTGTATTATTTGCCCTGGCTTCATGGCTAATGTGAATATACTTGATGAGGTAACACTTCCTTTTTAAAGTGGCAGTTTTGAACAGTATGCATGGAAGGTGTGGGTGGCACAATTAAAATTATTTAACAGTCTGTTATGCCATGTTATAAAGTAATAAAAGAATGGATGCATTCAAGTATCGATCCATCTTTCCTTGGGGTGCTATATATTTTTTCTAGACTCTCTTCAGGGGTTGTTTGGGATATGAACATGGGAATGGATTTATGATTCCATTATCCATGACGATTCTAATGTGCGACTACGAAATGGTTTCCTTAAGTATGTTCATCAACGCTGTGTGAGTTAATGGTTTGTGTTCTTAAGTAGCTAAGAAAAAGTTAGGAAAACAGATGCTCAAACATTTGATACTTAAAACTTTGCAGGTATCATGCATGCACTTGATAAACTGTCTTGAAACTTATACGTTTTCAAGTTAGCCTATATTCTATGAAATGCATAAAAACATTTATATTGATTAATAAAATTATTCACATGGGAAGTATTTGCCAGGGGAAACAGTATTTTATTTATTTGAAAAGTTTTTTAAGGGACCTTTTCATAATCTATTATAGTACTTTATAATAGATGGCAATAATTCATGAAGTTAAAGTATATAACATTTCCAATTATTAGTTGATTCCCTCCTCCAAGTAATTTAAATTCAAATTAGAGGAAAAGAATGCTGGGTTCTGTGTTCTGGCTTTTTTCGGTCTGCGATATTGGCTCCCCTAGAGTTTTGTATTTGTATTTGAAGTAAGCTATTGATTTGGTGTTGGACTAAGTTTCATGTAAAGTGTGTTTATTTTGTACCCTACTCTAAGCTGAGAAATTCTATCAGATTTACTACCAGGGTGACATCTTCTGAGGGGATTTTATAGTTTTAGAAGCCAGGTGATTATACTCTAGTTGAGAGAAAGCATATTCATATATGAATTAATACACTTTATCCATATTAAGCCTTTGTAATAAAATTGTGCTGATTTTTTGTTGTCAAAATCATATATTATTTCAGTGACATGATACAAAAATTTCTGTTTTTAACTTTTGGCTGGCTATCCTTTGTAACTAGAATTTCAAATGATTATAAATTTCTGACCGATTATTCCAAGATTCAAATAGTAAGCTTCTTTTGTATTCTTTACTGATATTTCTTATAAAATGTATAAATATTTTTTTAGCCCATATTAGTGCCATTATTTTATAAAATTACTATTCATTCTTTATAAAATATTTATTATTTTTCACAAATGATCATTTTCAGTCATTAAAAACTCACCTCCTATCCCTAATTTCAACCATTTGAAAGATATGACTCTTTTCCTTGTTTCCTATAGGTTGTTTTTCATTTCTTATATATTAACATCTGAATAATATTTATTGGTTGCATGGTTATCTGACATGTTTGGTGTAACAAATTCACAAGTGTTTTCTCAGACCGTGATAGTGTTCCTATGATGTAATTGTATTTTTTTTTTATACTTTTATATTGGAGTATAGTTGATTTAACAATGTTGTGTTAGTTTCAGGTGTACAGCAAAGTGATTCAGTTATATAATACCAATGTGTCTATTTCTTTTTCAGATTCTTTTCCCATTTAGAGTATTACAGAGTATTGAGCAGAGTTCCCTGTGCTATACAGTAGGTCCTTGTTAGTTTATCTATTTTATATATTATAGCAGTGTGTATATGTCACTCCTCATTCCATGGATGAAAAAAGTAAAGTCCCAATAAGAGTACTTAGAACCTAGTTCACTTCATTTAGTAAAGGGAGGGGTCAGATTTGAATTCAGGTATTTAGGGTGTGCCTAATACCAGAGTCTTAATGTGAATTTTATACTTTTGCCTGCCCTTTCCATTTATCCTAGTAGAGATCCTTCTTGCTAGCCTGTTATTATACTTTCATTCCCTTTATTCAGTTATAAAGGTCTATATGCTTATATGTGGAGATACTGTAGATTTCAAAGTGTAATGGTACTCAATTCACTTTCCATTATATTAATTTCTTTGTTAGCAATGTTTAGATTGTGGACATATTTTAGGCCAATTGACATTGAATGATTAGTTTTGAGTAATGATCAAGGACTCATTTAATTCTATTCTGGAATTTTATTAGGGGCCATAGTAAATTACTGATACTTCATTATAACTTTATTTTGTATTTTTCTGATTAAATTAACATGTATTTATTCATATGAAATTTAATTTATTATTTTTTTTCCAATTTTGCTTAGGGGTTTTCAATATGGTTGACTCAGGAACAGTGAGATAATATTTTATGTATCCCCTCTTATTTAATTTGGACTATATGCTAAATAAATTCAATCCAGCATTATTCCATCAGTATTTTAATTTTGCATCTCTTGTTTTTCTGTCATGACTTGGACTTACAAAGGACTACATTTATAAGTGCTTATATCTCATTTAATATGATGCTGAAAATATTTCTCCTAAACATTGGTCCTTTAGAATCATGCACATTTTTGAGTGTCATTTTTAACTAAATTTTTAACAGTTTCTACCCTGTATGCATTTTTAAATTACTCCCATTTCATTTTACAGAAATATTATCAGCATTTTATCATAGTATTTTTTCTCAAAAGTGAGTGCCTATATGGACCGGACATTTGGATTCTTCTCTTATACTTTGCAACAACATGATCATTTTATAACTATAGTTCTTAGTGGCATCATCACGAACATATTTTGGTATAATTCTTGGTCATGACTCGAACACCAAATTATCCCAAGCAGAGAGGATGTATCAAGGTTCTAATAACACAGTTGCTTCCTTAATTTACAAGGGGTATTAGAGGAATACTTTGCTCTGCAAACAGAGGCTTGCTTTTATAGTGTATTTGTGAAATGATAATTGTGGTTTGTTTTCTGCAGTGTCATCTTGAATACCTATCAATTCTGAAATTAGCTAAACTAGAGCTGTGGTTTCAACTGATATTGGAGATTTGGTTTGGGAAGCATTGCTATTTACAACAACATAAAAATAAGAGTATTGAGCAGAGGAAAGTTAAAAGAGAATAAAATAGTATAGTTGTTGACATCAAATCCATGTTTTTTATTCTTTAGAAAGAGTGAAAGGGGAGGCATGTACAAGTTAGCAGAACTTCAGGCCTCATATTTGCTAGAGATGGTTTTCAGACTTCTTAATAACTTACTGGTCCTTTAACTAAATCATATTATCAGAAAGTTGTATAAAATGGTCATTCATAAAAGTAGATTCTCCTGAACAAGTTGGTCTTCACTAGATCACATTAGCCCCTTAGAGCGAGACTCTTACACTGAGCTTATGATCTCTTTTGAGATCTGTGAATATATGTAGGAATAGGAAACATTTGAGTATTCAGTATTTCAGAAATATTAGGAAGTTATCAGTTGATGATGGACGAGGAGGCCTGGCATGCTGCGATTCATGGGGTCGCAAAGAGTCGGACACAACTGAGCGACTGCACTGAACTGACTGAACTGATCAGTGCTATCATAGCTATGTTTTAATGTCCATATTATATTTAATGTTTTTCTTTAGTGTAATTTATTAAGGAAGTTGCTATGTAAACAAATTGTTTGTGTAAGAACATTTACATGTTGTGAACTCTACATATTTACTAATGTGATATTGCTGTACTCTCCATTAGTACAGCATTAGTTACATATTGGCATTAGTTACATATCACATTTTGAAAAAAAATTAAATGAGATGGCATATGTTAAAAGACAGCATATTCCCTAAGACATAGTAGTTTTCTGGAAGGCTGAAGTTGATAATGATATGGTTATGTTTCCATTTTGCCCTTGATAGACTTTTTTCTGCCTAAGTATTTCTATAGCTGGTTTTCAAATATTCAGATCAACCTATACTACATTTGTAAATGATGTGTAAATAATTTAAGAAGCTTCTTTATAATTAGAAAGATTATTTTTCCTAATGCTTGTTTTCTTTCTTTGGACTCATGTGTAGTTGTCTGCTTATTTCTGGCTTTGTATAGCATAAATAGATAATTAAATTGATTTTTTAAAAATATATGTTCACTTTATACAAAATAGAAGTAGAGTCATGGATGTAGAAAGCAAACTTCTGGTTACCAGAGAATAAGGAGAGGAGAGGGATAAATTGGGAGATGGGAATTGACATATACACACTACTGTATATAAAATAGATAACTAATAAGAACCTGCTATATAGCACAGGGAACTCTACTTAATACTTTGTAATGGCCTGCATGGGAAAAGAATCTAAAAGAGTGGATACATGTATATGTATAACTGATTCACTTTGCTATATACCTGAAACTAACACATCACTATAAATCAACTAGATGGCCAATAAAATTTTTTAAAAATTGGAAATTTTAAATTTTATGTCCATATTTTAATTAAAGACATGTATGATCAATAAAGACAGTGATCAATAAAAGGATTTCAAACAAAAAATCCAAATAATAACAATTCAACTAATTGTAAATCTTTTTAAAAAGTAAAAATATAAGTTACTTTTTAGATGTATAGTTTAATAATATACATGATATTTAACGTTTATTTGACAATATCTAAAAAGTTATTTGTCTGTAATCTTCCATCCCCCCATCATAACTTTGTGCATTTTTTGTTTTTATTTAAATGTATTTTCCCTACTATATCTTATGTATCCTTATCTAGTACTTTGTTGTATTCATGTTCTTTGATAAAATGCAACTCCAGCAATTTGCAGTCAATAATCAGAAATCATAATGATACTTCAACTTCTTCAAAAAATAAATGATTTATTTGAAATCATTCAGATGATGAATAGTTTTAAACTTGAGTCAACATTGGTTTTCAGATAATGTCTTTCAGTTTGTGACTTCAGTGGATATATATATATTTTTTAAATCTGTCTTTCTAGAGGGTGTTAATGCTGACAGTATCAAACAAGCCTCAGAACAACTGAACAGCCGGTGGACCGAGTTCTGCCAATTGCTAAGTGAGAGACTTAACTGGTTGGAGTATCAGAACAACATCATCGCTTTCTATAATCAGCTACAACAATTGGAGCAGATGACAACTACTGCAGAAAACTGGTTGAAAACCCAACCCACTACCCCATCAGAGCCAACAGCAGTTAAAAGCCAGTTAAAAAATTGTAAGGTAAGAATCTTTGCTCCTATTTGGAGCATCATAAGTAGGAATTTTTAGAAATTTCCAGAAGAATAGCAGAGTACTTAATGATAAAATTTTCCTGTTAAGGGTTTAGTGAAACACAGTAAAGATTAAAATAAAAGTGAAGAGAATCATTTTAAGTAGGTAACATATGGATACCTGAGTCCTGAAAAGCTTAGTTATACATAATTAATTGATTTTGTCAGATTGCAAAATGACGAGGCAGTATTGGAATGTGGGAACCACATGTATCCTATGGAAAGTGGAAAATAATTTGGAGCTCTATCTTATTACAGTTGAGAGGAAAACCCAGTCATATGTTCAAAATGTGGAATCCACACAAACACAAGCAGCTGATATCCTATATAATCGAATATATGAGGAAAATCTTTTAAAATGGCAGTTATTAAATTTGGATAATTAGAGGAAGGTCATTTACAAAAATACTTTTTGTATGTGCCTGGAACATAGAGGAATCTCAAGGGATAGTACAGTAACCCAGCATCAGAGCTGTTATTATTCTTAAAATAGAAGGGATCAGGGAGAGAGAAGTTACAGAAACCCTGAAGATGAATTAGACGTCCATTGTAAAGACAGCTTTCAGAGCCAGTCCAAGTGCTAACAGAGGAATGGAGCCAGAAAAATAGACACTCTGTTTTACTCTCTTTCTTGCCTCCAGAATCTGAACAGGACTCCCCATCAACTAAAATTAATCAGAAGTCAGAGGACAAAAAGCGGTAGTCTATAACTGTCATTCTCCTGGGTTACAGGAGAAGGTTGGGCTGTGTATCTAGTAGGGTAAACAAGATGCAACACACACAAAAGGGCTTCGAAAGAGACTTAAATAGTATCCTGCATGTGTAAGAAAACAAGAGATATATCAATAGAAGCAACCTGAACTTTTTGCATAAGTAGTTACTATAAAATGTTAGTTTGCATAGTTAAACACTTTTCATGGAAAGTGGGAAGTTGCTTACAGGATAGATGAAAAGGTTTCCAGGATGAACTTTAAGGGTAGACTGAGATGACTGGGTTTAATTTTAAAAGCAGTGAAATGAGGGTTAATCTGCATACTTTGGAAATAATGGTTTAAATAATGGGAAACTGAAGATGGAGAGATGACAAGGTTGGTTTGGAGGCTATTGAACCCAGAAAGTGATGAGAAATTCAAAGTTATTTTGAAGGGGAAGTCAAATGAAGGATTTGATGATGATTCTTCACATGAAACTACAGCTTTACTAGGAAGTAAATACATTTAGCAAATACATTTTTGGAATAAGAATACCTTATAGTGAGGCATTTATTTTATTAGTGAAATATACGAGTATAGGTAATTTCTTTTCCCTATAATTCTAGATACATTTACATTTTGCTATTAAAGAATAGAATCCATGACTTTGTTCTGTG
This sequence comes from Okapia johnstoni, assembly GCA_024291935.2. Taxonomy (NCBI): domain Eukaryota; kingdom Metazoa; phylum Chordata; class Mammalia; order Artiodactyla; family Giraffidae; genus Okapia; species Okapia johnstoni. The sequence goes on along the minus strand of CM044305.1, from coordinate 26,640,653 downwards.
AATTAGTGGAATATTTCACCTATATCATTTCTTGCAATAAAAAAATCTGATGATAGTTCTTTAACCTGTTTCTTGAGATTCAAATGTGGATATTAATTATATCTTCAAAAAGCATTCATCCATAAAATACATATTTAGTGTCTCTAATGTGGCCAAGAATGGTATTAAGTGTATTAACTGGTTCGGGCTGCCATAACAAATACTGTAGACTGGGTAGCTTAAACAAAGAAATTTATTTTCTCACAGTTCTAGAGACTGAAAGTCCTAGATGAATCTCTGGCAAGGTTCAGCTTCTGGTGAGAACTCTGTTTCTGGCTTGCAGACAGCTGCCTTCTCACCGTGTCACCTGGTCTTCCCTTGGCACATGTGTATGAAAGGAGAAAGATCTCTCTCTCCTTGTAAGGCCACTGGTCCTGTCAGATAAAAACTCTGCATTTAAGACCTGATTTAACCTTAACTATTTACTTAAAAACCTCATAGCCAATTATAGCCACCTTTTGAGGTTAGAGTTTCAGCACGTAAATTTGGGGGGGCATTATCCAGTCCACAGATTCTCCCCCTGCCCCCTATTTATGTCCTTGTCACATACCACGAGCCCCCAAAGTCCAGAAGTCATAACGCATTCCACTACCAACTCTAAAGTCCAAAATCTCTTCATCATTTAAATCAGATATGGATGACACTCAACATACAATTCATCCTGAGATAAAATGCCCCTCCAGCTGTGGACTATTAAAATCAGGACGACATTTGTGTTTTCAAAATATGATGGTGGGACAGACATAGGGAAAGGCATTCCCATCCCCAAAGGAGTAAAAATAGGGAAGAAAAAAGGGATAATAGATCCTAATCAAGTCCAAAATTTAGCATGGCCAATTCCATTGAATTTAAGATTTGAGAATAATCTTCTCTGGCTTTATGCCCTTCCTTCCACTCCTGCTGGGGTGGTAGTTCTACCTTTAGGACGTACTGGGGTGGCAAACACTTAAGTTTTGGAAAGGTCAGCGTGAACATTCATTGATCCTACCCTCATAACATTATTGTAGAGTAGATGAGAAAACATTAAGTAAATGATTAAATAAACATATACAATTACCACTGGCACAAACGTTTTAAACATAGTTCTGGGAAAATATCTAACAGGGAAAACCTGACCTTGACAGAGCCACTGAGGGCAACTTCCTTGAGGCAGGTACATTTGAGTTGAAATTAGGAGAACAGCAGAGAAGGAGGCTTCAGGCAGAATAAACATGGTGGGAGGGAGCAATAATGACCAAAGAACTGAAATAAGGCCGATGTGAATACTGAGCATAAAAATGCAAAAATGCAAGCTTATGGTGGCTCAGACAGTAAAGAATCTGCCTGCAATTCAGGAGGCTGGGGTTTGATCCCTGGGTCAGGAAGATTCCCTGGAAAAGGAAATGGCAACCCACTCCAGCATTCTTGCTTGGAGAATCCCATGGACAGAAGAGCCTGGCTGAACAGCTAACACTTTCAATTTTCACATAGGAGACAAAGCATCGACTCTTAGGGCACACTAGGACCTTGTTCTCTTTCTGAGGAGAGAATGGAGATCACTGGGAGTTATATATCTTAAATATCCTCTCAGGGTTAGAGAAGTTATCCTAAGTGAAATTATTTTTTTTTTCTGCATTCAGCCACAAAGTTCCAAATTCTGATTATACAATTCCATCCCTTTTTATCACCCTTACTCTTTTTCTCTTCCCCGTTGGTTTCTATTAATTTGATGCATCACTTTAGGTAGACTATTTAGCAGGATAGCCTAAGATCATTCACACAACAGGTAAAATTGTACTACTTTGTTGTGATTAGTGATAGGTAAATAGATTACCCCTTCCTATTTGTCAGTGTAGTCTGTTATTTGGAGATGTTTTTTAGGAGTAGGGTGCAGATTTAACTCAGAATCTAATATTTACCAGAACTATTCTTGATATGTTGAAGTTTAGGGAGCACTTTAGGAATTATAAGAAATCCATGGACATTTTCCTGAGAAAAATAAATGTTTTTCCAGGGTAAACATACAATTTTAAAGGATAAACAAACTCAGAGAACATGCCTTACTGTGGAGAACCAACCACACTAAGGCTTTTTTATGGAAATAATGAGTAATTGTTAACATCTTTTAAATGTTAAATATTTGAGGTCAGAATGATATTTCCTATAATTTACTCTCAGAACTTTAAGATCCCAGCTGAACATTTGCCCAAATGTTTTATTAGTTTCAAAGTCCCCTTTGTTTTGCAGAATATACTTTGCTATACTGTAGGCTCCTTATATAGCCCCCTAAACAGGGAGAATGACGGCCTTCCATCTGGCCAAATGTAAATCGGGTTATTAAATGTTTCACAGCAGATGTCAACGTTACCATTTGCAAGTCTCGTGTACAAAGTGAATGTCTGTAATTCTATGATCCAAACCACAGAGTATTACCTTTTGCCTCCTTTTTATTCTTCATCTATGAATATACACCTACTTTCTCTCACTTGATCAAGAGGCTTTATATTTGGGGAGAGATGGGGGTCATCTCCTCATTCATTTAAATGTCTTTAATTTTTACCTACCAGAAGAATTTGATAGTTAGAGATTAACCTACCTGAATCAACTCATACTGATATAATCACATACCAAAATTTCTCTGAAAGGTATTTATATATCTTCTAAAAATAGATAAAATAATCTATGTGATAAATTTATCTCATTAATTCCTAAGACAAATGTTACTTTCTCTAAAAGAGTATGCATGCATCCAAATATATATATATATATATATATATTTACTCTAATTTCCAAAAGGTGAGATTTATATTTAGTTCATAATTACTATAATTCTACAATTTTCCCTTCTAATTGGCTTGTGTTTCCCTGATGGCTCAGTTGGTAAAGAATCCGCCTGCAATGCAGGAGACCTCTGTTTGATCCCTGGGTCAAGAAGATCTTCTGGAGAAGGGAAAGTCTACCCAATCCAGTATTCTGGCCTAGAGAATTCCATGGACTCTATAGTTCATGGGGTCGCAAAGAGTCAGACACAACTGAGTGACTTTCACTTTCAGTTGGCTTGTGATCCAATTTTTGAAGTTTAATTATCCTGTTTTTTATATTTTGAATGGTAAATGATCCTGAAGTACTTTTTCTAGAGGTAGCATAGTTATGATTTCTAAGTGAACAATCATGGTGGTAATACTTTAAAAAAGAACATTTTGTAATTTCTTTGAGTTCAAATTATATATGTATCAGATACTTATGAACTGCAACATCATTGGAGACAAAAGATTTTGAAAACATTTATATCAAGAACAGCACTGTTCTGAAGAAATCGAATGCAGGCCACAAATGTGAACTACATGTGTAATTTTAAATGCTCTACAAATGACATTGAAATAGGAAAACAAAATAGATATGTCAGTGAATTTCAATAATGTATTATATTTACCCTGATATGTCAAAAGTATCATTTTAAGATTTAATAATTATTTACATCTATGTGAGTTTGTATTTTCATACCAACTCTGAAATCCTAGTGTATGTTTTACAATGACAACCCATCTAAATTTGGACTAACTACTTTTCAGTTGCTCAGTAGTCACAGTTGACTAGAGACTAGTACACTGGATAGCCTGGCAGAGTGTCCATGTGACGTGATTAAACAAATCAGAATAGTCTTGAGAGTGAAAAGGAGTGTTATTAACAATTATGCCAGGACAACAAGAGTAAAACAGAGCAAAGAGTCCCTCTAATTAAAATGATAGCAATTGCCTATTCAGTCAGAAGAAGTAAGACCATAAAAAAGTTAGATAATTATAGACACAAGTATGTGAGTGTATATATATATTAGTATGTAAATTACAAATATATGTGTACATATATGATTATAATGTATATTCTACATACATATATGCAATCTATATAACATTAATATATATGCATATATTTGGCTTAATTTAATATATATGTAGATATATATAAATATGTATGCATATATAGAATTTATATTCTACACAAATGGATTTAAAGAAGAAAATTGTTCATTGGGTAAGCTTAGAATTTGAAGCAAAGTTGCACAATTTTGAGCTGAGAGTTGTAAAGGAACATCTGTGTTTGATTTATGAAAAAGATGTAAGGTCATTCATAGTACTTTTCAACTGTATCCATCCATACCTGGTGATGTTCTAAGTGATGTCATTTTGAAATTTAAAAATTGTTGTTTACGATGGTATCTGTTGAGTGAAGAGCCGAGGTATTCTCAAATTGATGACGTGTGCTGGAGGCTTGCTTGAGCCATCTTGGATGTTTGTTATCAATTTTTTGATAAAGGTCTTTAGCTAAGCTTGCATCACTGCCTTTCAATACTTTGCTTTGCAAAACTGTAATGTATGCAAAGTTAACAGTGTTACTTAATACTCTAAATTATGGTACAGGATGAAGTCAACCGGCTGTCAGCTCTTCAGCCTCAAATTGAGAGATTAAAAATTCAAAGCATATCCCTGAAAGAGAAAGGACAAGGGCCAATGTTCCTGGATGCAGACTTTGTGGCCTTTACAAATCATTTTAACCAAGTCTTTGCTGATATGCAGGCCAGAGAGAAAGAGCTACAGACAAGTAAGTAAGAAAACTTACAATGACTGACTTAATAGTTTCCTAATTAGCTACTTATCATGAAAAGAGTAAGTACTAACATGAAAGAATGATTTCCATCAAAGAAACCATGCTCCCTACAACCTGTAGTAACAAGTAATGAAATACTGTTATAGGAAAATGGATACTTTAGATTTCCATTTCTCTCCCTCCATTATAATTTCATGACTATGAGAAACAAATAAAGCGTATGTTGTATATAGGCATAACTTCTCCTTGGCAAGTTGCAAATTTTACAGTCCGATGTTTGGAACATGGAAGGAAATAAAAGAGCAGCTGAAGCCCTGTTAGTAGGTTTTCATCAAATCCAGTTTGCGTCATGTACACGAATATCTAGCTAGGTGTCTTGCTAATACTTCTATCAATTTATATGAAGATTATTATAGCTGTAGCATACACGTGGCAACTGAAACTCAGCCAAGGACAAATTATTCTTTGGGCTGCATTTTACTGTTGGATCACTCTTACTATACTGTATCTTCTTTTTTCTCGTTTACTGGTAAAATACAACATAAAAGTGGAGCAATTAAGCAAATATCTACCATATGACTAGCAAATTTTTCAGGATGTCTCTTTTGTCTTTCACCAACTTGCTCTTAGGATATTAATACACATTCCAAATACCCCTACACATCAGCCTACTTTTGAAGACAAAATTTCCTTTGACAAGCAGGTTTTTGAGCACTTTTAAGTATCAGCAAAAGGGGTTTTGAGTCATCATATACATATATGCATATGTATATATATGTACACACAAAGGAGTATAGAGTAAAACTAGATTTCAAAGCATTAAGATAAAAATATTTTTTAAAAGTTATACTTAAAGTTGTTATGAGAAGCACAAGAGCATATATTTGTTTTCTACTGAGACTTGAAATTTGTTGGAACACATGCATTTTTAATTGCTTTCCTTGCTAAATATGCAACAAATTTACAACACAATAACATTTCTAGAATCAGTATAGTGTAATATATGGGCTTTCCTCACTTTCTAATGTTTTTTTCCTTTTATTTCCTGGGGAGGTCATGTATTGAAAGATGAATGCTTTTTTTTTTCCCCTTTTACTTCAAAGTCATTTTTTACTGAGGAGTTTATTTTACTGATAGGGAATGAAGGAATACAACTTTACAATCATGTTAGCTCCCTCTAGTGGATTTCCGTGTACTTGTTGCTGGGCTTCTCTAAAATCAATTGGGGAAAAGACTGAATGTCCTAAATTTTCAAACATTGACCTATTTAAGAATAATGCATTTCTATTATCATAAAATCCATAAACCTCCCTTAAAATCAAGTACATGTGGATGGTTATACTGTAACTGGTTGGCAAAGGAGCGTATTCACTGAAATGTATTTTAATTTATATAAATTCATTAAGGTTTAATGATTTTTTCTGTTTCTTTTAAAGGTATTCAAAATGTTGATGTGTGATAACATATTGGATTATAATACTATAATATAAATATATAATAACATATGCCCTCTATCTATACAGCTATCAATATATTCATCTATATTATCATATCTTCTCTTTATCTTGCATATATATGATGATAGTTTATAAAAAAAACTGCCAAATATTTTCACTCCATTTTTATCTAAATAAAATATTCCCCTTTCCACTGTAGTAACCAAAATATCTCTAGCACTGTGATACAATCATTTGGAAAACTTGTTTTGATTCCTTGCTGCTACTGCTAAGTCATGTCAGTCGTGTCCAACTCTGTGCGACCCCACAGACGGCAGCCCACCAGGCTCCTCTGTCCCTGGGATTCTCCAGACGAGAATATTGGAGTGGGTTGCCATTTCCTCCTCCAGTGCATGAAAGTGAAAAGTGAAAGTGAAGTCGCTCAGTCGTGTCCAACTCTTCCCGACTCCATGGGCTGCAGCCCACCAGGCTTCTCCATCCATGGGGTTTCCCAGGCAAGAGTACTGGAGTGGGGTGCCATTGCCTTCTTTGATTCCTTAATAATCGTTAATTAAATGTGGATTATATATTAATTATATGCAGTTTATATTTACACATAATTTATATGTAGTATATGTATTGAATATTATAAATTGTGTATGCAGTTTATAGTTGCATATATTATATATTATACATAGATTATATAATTTATATATATATATATATTTTATAATTTATGTATATGTATTATGTACATAAGCTTCCCTGGTGGCTCAGAGGGTAAAGCATCTGCCTGCAGTACAGGAGACCTGGGTTCAATCCCTGGGTCGGGAAGATCCCCTGGAGAAGGAAATGGCAACCCACTCCAGTATTCTCGCCTGGAGAATCCCATGGACAGAGAAGCCTGGTAGGCTACAGTCCATGGGGTCGCAGAGAGTCAGACACGACTGAGCAACTTCACTCACTTCACTCATGTACACATATAAAAATGGTGAGTAAAAATTTCACCGTGTCAAGTCATATTGCAGTTAAGTTTGTTAACTAATAATCATTTTCAAGGAATTTTCCATATGTATGTTTTCCCTAAACTGACACCAGGGAGTAAATCTCATTACTTGTATCGCTACATGGTGCTTTGAACATATTAAGTATTCAGTGAATAAGAGCTACCACAAAGACCTGGAAATCCATCTTGACTTTCATCCCCTCTTTCCTTTTCTTCACTAGTGTTCTCACAGTTAAACAAAATCTTGACTTTTTAAGTGTACTTTGAATGGTGAAAATTGGTGTGAGGAATTGGTGGTTGGTACCTGGCAAAAATGATATGAGAAATAATACTAAAAGTTAAATATGTTCTATATTGATAGCAATTTTTAGTCTACAAACAATAATCTTATAAATCATCTTTCTTAGTCCTCAGAGGCAACCCTTTGAGAATATGCTTATTATTCCCATGTCACAAGTGACCCATTAGAGCTCAAATAATGGAAAGGATGTATATATGAAATGGTTTAAGAACTGGAGAATATATTAATGCATTAATATATTAAAGCTATATTAACAGCAGTGTTATTCATGATAGCCTTAAAATGGAAGCAACCCATATGCCCATCAACTGATGAATAAATAAATTGAGTATATCCATACAATGAAATAATACTCAGTAATGAAAAGTATTGAAGTACTGATACATGCTGCAGCATGAATGAACCTTAAAAACATTATGCTAAGTGAAAGAAGCCTCTCACCAAAGACCATGTATTGTATGATTATATTTATTGAAAATGTCCACACTATGCAGATCTAAAGAGACAGAAATAAAAGAATAGAAGATTGAAATGGTTGCATTGCCTCCCAAAGCAATTGCTAAAGCCTTTTCTAGAAACTGCAAACCAGAAAGATCATTTTCTACCCTAGATGAGTATGGAAAATAGCAACAAGTTTGTTGGAGTAATCCATTATTATAACAAAGAAGAAATTAAATGTTCTTTTTAATGTAAATATGCAAACACAGCTTTAAATATGCTTTGAACTCCTTTCAGTTGTGAGGTGGAAATCATGTCAAGGAAATTGTTATTTTGTTGTTTTTGTTTCGTGGTTTTACCAGCCATTGGGGAAGTGGCGGCATTAATTATAACAAAACAAGTGTTTTCTTATTTTCTAAAACTTTAAAAGTGTGTTCTTTTGTTCTTTAACCCTAGATCGCTGACACAATATTTTTCTTTTCTTCTTAAAAAAAAAAGTGACAAGAACTCATGACATGAGATTTACCCTGCTAACAAACTTATAAGTGTAAGTCAGTGTGGTACAGCAGATCTCTAGAATTAACACTTGTACAATTGAAACTTTGGGGTTTCCTGGATGATGTGGTGCTTAAGAATCAACCTGCAATGCAGGAGACACAGGAGATGTGAATTCGATCCCTGGGTCGGGAAAATCCCCTGGAGTAGGAAATAGAAACCTATTCCAGTATTCTTGCCTGGAAAATCCCATGAACACTAATTCAATACATAGTTTTGAACACCTGGTGTGTGCCATAAAAATAATGGATACTAGGTATTTAGTGGAGAAAATTAGGAGGGAGTTTTATGTCTTCATGGAGCTTATAGGAATAAAGATAGTGAGCAAATGAATATCTAAATTATATTATCATAGATTATAATCACTTAGAAAATATTATTCTGGGGTGATGACATTTGAGTCAAACACCAAGGATATGCAGGAACCAGCTGTATAGTGAGTTATAGGAAGGATATTAGGAAAAATGGAAATACACACAAATGTCCCAAAGTAGAGAAGTGTTTGGTATGTCCAAGAAGACAGAAATGAGGTCTGGAGGGAGGAAACCAGCAAATCATGGAAAGATTAGGATAAAATCAGGATGGAGTTCATGCAGGCTACCCACTAGAGGCTCCTGTAAAAGTTCAGGTTGAACTTTTCAGTGTTGACATGTCTAAAAGAATTTCAGTCTTATAGACTCTGAGGGAGAAGGTGAGGGTGGGACGTTCTGGGAGAATAGCATTGAAACATGTATATCATCATATGTGAAACGGAACACCATTCCAGGCTCAATGCATGAGACAGATGCTCAGGGCTGGGGCAATGGAATGACCCAGAGGGATGGGATGGGGAGGGAGGTGGGAGGGGGGTTCAGGATGGGGAACACATGTAAACCCATGGCTGATTCATGTCATTGTATGGCAAAAACCACTACAATATTGTAAAGTAATTAGCCCCCAGCTAAAATAAATAAATTTATTAAAAAAAAGAATTTCAATCAAAGAAAATTAAGTAATCTGATTCACATTTTTGAAAGACAGTACCACCAACAGCATGAATAATGGACATACTTATTTAAGCTTAATATGTGCTTCATGCCATGAGATACAGGAATTGCTCCCTGACCTTGAGAATCTTGAGAACATATGCTAAATGCCAATGAAGCATGAAAAATAAAATTGTTTTGAACACTTATTTAGCAGAAGTTCTTAAAGATAGGTTTGATGAACCAGAAGGGCTAATATTAGAAAAAGTGGAAAAGAAGGAAAATGCAGCAACCCCCTCCACAAACACTTCCCTTATATCATAATAAAAATATTTCAGTAATATAGAATTTATACTTACCACAGACTTGGTTCTGTATGTGTGCCAAGTTACTTCAGTTGTTCTGACTCTTTGTGATGCTATGGACTGTAGCCCACCAGGCTCTTCTGTTCACGGGATTCTCCAGGTAAGAATACTGGAGAGGGTTGCCATGCCACCTCTGGGGGATCTTCCTGACCCAGGGATCCAACTAGCATCTCTTAAGTCCCCTGCATTGGCAGGCAGATTCTTTATCACTAGCACCACCTGGGAAGCCCAACAGACTTGTTTGTAAAATTGTGATTGAAGTAGAAAGTGAATAATTTGTTCAGCAGGTGATTATTAGAGCAATGATTGTGAAAAGGTCCAGATTTCAGTTGATTCATTGGTTGTTGTTCAGTCGCTCAGTCATGTCCAACTCTTTGCAACCCCATGAACTGCAGCACACCATTCTTCCCTGTCCTTCACCATCTCCCGGAGCTTGCTCAAACTCATGCCCATTGAGTCAGTGATACCATCCAAACATCTCGTCCTCTGTCATCCCCTTCTCCTCCTGCCTTCCATCTTTCCCAGCATCAAGGTCCTTTCTAATGAGTTGGCTCTTCCCATCAAGTGGCCAAAATATTGGAGCTTCAGCATCAGTCCTTCCAATGAATATTCAGGATTGATTTCCTTGAGGATTCACTGGTTTGATTTCCTTGCAGTCCAAGGGGCTCTTAAAAATCTTCTCCAGCACCACATTTCAAAAGCATCAATTCTTCGGTGCTCAGCTTTCTTTGTAGTCTAACTCTCACATCCATACATGACTACTGGAAAAAATAGCTTTGACTAAACGGACCTCTGTTGGCAAAGTGATGTCTCTACTTTTTAATACGCCATTTAGGTTTGTCATAGCTTTTCTTTCAAGGAGCAAGCGTTTTTTAATTTCATGGCTGCAGTCACCATCTGCAGTGATTTCGGAGCCCAAAAAAACAGTCTGTCACTGTTTCCCCATCTATTTGCCATGAAGTGATGGGACCAGATGCCATGATCTTCATTTTCTGAATGTTGAGTTTTAAGCCAGCTTTTTTACTCTCTTCTTTCACCTTCATGGAGGCTCTTTAGTTCCTCTTTCTTTTCTGCCCTAATGGTTGTGTCATCATAAGGGTGGTGCCATAAGGATGGTGATTCATTGGAGACATGGCTTTTAAAAAACTCTGAGGTGATCTTCGATAAAATTCCTAGAAGCCCATATGCTTTGCTTGTGTCAGAACACATCTTGGATCCTTCATGGGAATGAAGTGTGAGTAGCAGGAACTTTTAGCAGAAGGAGTGGCATAAGTACAAAGACTTGACATTAGTGACAGGTTTTGGTTGATGAATAGGGTATTTATGATGATGGGACTTCTGGCTGAAAGTTCATTGGATTCCAATCACAAAAGACCTTGGGTGTCAAACTAAGTAAATAACTTATATGTTGGTTTTGGAAATTCAAGTTTCCATACTTGTAATGTGTTGTTTTCCTAAGTCTTTTTTAAAAATTAATTTGTTTATTTTAATTGGAGGCTAATTACTTTACAATATTGTAGTGGTTTTTGCCATACATTGACATGAATCAGCCATGGGTGTACATGTGGTCCCCATCCTGAGTCCCCCTCCCACCTCCCTCCCAAGGACGGTTCATATCAATAGTATGTTAATCATACTTTGAGTCCCCTTTTCTTTTTTGACATCTTCTGCCAGGGTTCACATTTTAAAGAAATGCTGGTACTAGGCCATGGTTTATGTCATTTAATAAGGCTTGGAATTGCACAAGAAGGTCTTTTTTGGTTACATTGTTTCTCTGTCATTCTTTTAGCTATGAAAGATGGGGAAGAAGTTGTAGTATATTTGATATGGAATAAAAAGAAATAGAACTTCAACTTGAGAGTTTTTCCAAAGTAGCTATATCAAAGAAGTAGGAAGTGCTGTTGGTTCAGTTAGCTTCTACACATACACACAGAACTCATACAAGTCATCAGTAATTTCTACTTATAAGTGATGGAAAGTTTAAATTGCAGTCAATTTCATATTCACAGCAGAAGTTTCAATGTTTTTAAATGATGTCACTCTCCAGACTGTTAATAAATATTCTGTTTCTCTCTCCAAATGGATTACTTTCCCCATCTTCTATGTAAGTACCATCTAATAGGAATATGACATATATGTAATTTAAAATTTTCTAGTAGTCATATTAAAAAAGAATTAATTGCACATTTTCTTTGAACAGATGCATCCAAATATTATCATTCTACCATAGAAACAGAAATTTAAAATTATAGGGATATTTCTACATTATTTTTGTGCTAAAGTTTCAGAATCTGGTGTCTCTTTGCACTTGCAGAACATCTCTATTCAGACCAAGCACATTTGAAGTGTTTACTAGACATCTGTATCTAGTGGCTACCCTATTGGACAGCACAGTTCTATAATCTTTCTCTCCCTTCCATCATTTCTGTGACATTTAAGTACCTTTCTTTTCTCTGAGTAGTTTTGTTTTAACATTTTTTGGTGGGAGATATAGTTGTGATTCTTTATCAAAAAAGTTCCATATATAACCTACTGTTCTGAGATCTCAGCATTACTGTGACTACCTGTTTTACAATATGAAAACAAATCTAAATTTTCAAAGTAGATCTGTTTACCTTGCTTTTCAGTTATAGTTCTTCACCCCTTGACACAGACGTGTGTGTATCAGAAAATACAGCATTTAGTTCCACACATGGCTCTCCTTTTTTTTAGTTAATAATGAAATAATCTTGCCTTGTCTGGGCTCTCCTTTGCTCACCTCACATTTCTATTCTCTGAAGTCCCTTACCCTTTTAAGTCAATTGGATAAAGCAGAGGAATTTTTAACAAAAAATGCAAAAGACATTTTTAGATGTCAATTTGATCGTACTCGGTCATCACCATCCTTCACATGACTATACTGATGGCCTGGGGATCAATGGGACTTTTTTTAACCTTTCAGGATAGGTAGGGTATACAACATGGTAACCCTTAACATTTACTTTCCCAATAATCCACAACACATGCTTCCAAAACTACCATTACTTGGATTAATTTTAATTTTGTAAGATATATTTCCTTAGTCATAAAACATTAAGAAGATATCTGTATTTTTAAATGGCACTTTAGCAAATAGAATTGTAGAAACTGTCATAAGAATCTTTAAGATGCATGATTTATGAGCAATATATGGCTAAATATTAAGTACCCAGTCAGTTTTTCATGGGCCTGGGCTGGGCCAAATGATGCCAATAGAACTCTTATGAATTTTTAGGATGGTTGGTTATTAAATTGGATATGTTTATTGTCTTATTGCTTTCAGTAAAGAGCGAGAAGTATCAGTTGAGTTTTAAGCTCTATTCTATCCATAAAAGAAAGATTGGGATTTCTCTAGATGGGGTAGGGCTAGTTCTGCTCCTGTATTGGAATCACAAGGCAGCATCCACACACATCTCATTGACTGGTAGGTAGAGCAGCTCATACTAAGTTTGCCCTTAGGTACAACTAGCTTCTGCACCAGACTATTTTCTTTCACTTTAATCTGAAACAGAGTTAGTAATCCTTCACTAGTATTCTCCATTATGTCTAGTTTAAATGAGATCAACTATGTGTTTTATAATCACTGTTAAAATAAATCATGTGGTTTATAATCACTGTTCAGCTACTACAAGGTAAATCACATTGGCTAATTAATTCATTTTTGCATCTAGGAGGCAAACATGAATAAAATATATGTGGCTTTAATTTTATCTTATAAATTAAGAGTCATACATTTTATCTGCAGACCTAGCCTCTAAATCCTAGATTCATATGTCCCACTACTTCCTTAACCTTTTTATCTAGACATCCCAGTAAGTTCCAGAAAGATAAGCTCTTGGTGGGCAGCTATGCAGTCAACAACCACTTCCTTCTTGGTCCCTCTAACATCACAGAAAAGAACCAATACTTTTAGAGGTGCAAAATCAGGAGACTCAGAATCATCTTTGATATTCCCTGTTCCCCACCCACTCCCTCTCCCATTTCCAAATCTGTGCTTTTTATCTCCTAAATAGCTCTCACATCCAAACTTCATATTTATTATCATCACATAACTCCAAACTACTATGGTTTTTGGCCTGGACTACTAAATTATCTCCCCTATGTTCATTCTTGATAACTGAGAAACCTGTATTCTACACTTCACCAGAATTATCTTTCTGAAGGAAAATGTAGCCATGTCACTTTGTGTGTGTAATATGTTCAATGAATTCCATTTGCTCTTACTTTAAAGGTGCCTCAATGGCCCTGCATAATATAGACATTGCCTGCCTCAAGTCACAGCCTCATTCATGCTTATGTTCTTCTTACTCCATATTGCTGTCTCGTGTACTGAAGACAGCATAGGCTTTCCTACCTCAGAACTTGTGTATATAGTTCTCCCAAGAGCCTTAGCATAGCTAATTCTTATTCATTCATATCTTTCCTCAAAAGTTAATCCTTATAAGTTCTCAGTCTATATGTGATATTCCTCTTATTCACTGTCATAATACTCTATATTCCTCTTTTCTAAAATTAATTTCAATTTGATCAAAACTATATTAGAATAGTTTATTTTTTGGGGCTCCAAAAGCACTGCAGATGGTGATTGCAGCCATGAAATTAAAAGACGTTCTTTGGAAAAAAAGCTATAACCAACCTAGACAGCACATTAAAAAGCAGAAACATTACTATGCCAACAAAGGTCCGTCTAGTCAAGGCTATGGTTTTTCCAGTAGTCACCTACGGATGTGAGACTTGAACTATCAAGAAATCTGAGCGCCGAAGAATTGATGCTTTTGAACTGTGGTGTCAGAGAAGACTCTTGAGAGTCCCTTGAACTGCAAGGAGATCCAACCAGTCCATCCTAAAGGAGATCAGACCTGGGTGTTCATTGGAAGGACTGATGTTGAAGCTGAAACTCCAATACTTTGGCCATCTCATGCGAAGAGATGACTCATTGGAAAAGACCCTGATGCTGGGAAAGATTGAGAGCAGGAGAAGAAGGGGATGTCAGAGGATGAGATGGTTGGATGACATCACCAACTCAATAATCGACATGAGTTTGGGTAAACTCCAGGAATTGGTGATGGACAGAGCGACTGAACTGAACCTCACGTGCTGCAATTCATGGGGAGCCTATTCGGGATCCTTCCAATGAACACCCAGGACTGATGTCCTTTAGATGGACTGTTGGTTTCATCTCCTTGCAGTCCAAGGGACTCTCCAAGAGTCTTCCTCCATCCTCATTATTGCATCCCTAAAAGGTATCATAGAAGCCAAAATATAATTTACAATCAATAAATACTTGAAATAATAAATTAATAAATCATATGTAATACAAGAAATATTAAATATATACAGATATTTCTCATGTATATGAGAGAGAGTTGTTGTTGTTTAGTCGCTAAGTCATGTCTGACTTTATGACCCCATGGACTGTAGCCCGCCAGGCTCCTCTCTCCATGGGATTTCCCAGGCAGGAATACTGGAGTGGGTTGCCATTTATTTCTCCAGGGGATCTTCCCAACTCAGGGATTGAACCTGCATCTCCTACATTGGCAGGTAGATTCTCTACCATTGAGCCAGAGAGAGAGAGAGAGAGACTTTTTTTTTTTCATGCAGTCGTGCTCATATTTCCATAGAAATCTAACATTAATGGTTAGACTGTCCTAAAAATTGTTGCTTTATCCAATTTCAAAATGGTAGAATTTAGACCATGATATTTTCCCTTTTCAAAAGAATTCCAGGAGAAAACAAAAACACATGTGTGTGCATTTTCTCATCCTCTCTTCCTCTGTCTTTACAACATGAGGCACACTACATGTTTTCTTTGCTGTTTGTTCATTTTTAGCCAGACTAATAAATTTTAAATTTAGAAATGAATTGTACCAGAAAAAAAATCATTGGAATTAAAGAAAATCTACCTTAGTAATCTAGAAACCATTGCAGTGAGAAAGGATAAGAGAGATAAATAAGAAAGTCAATTTGAGCTATTCAGAATTTAGAAGGCTCCATAGGAATTAGAAAGACTTAATAATCTGAATTCTCCAGGTAAATTCTTTCTTCTCACATTCAAATTCTATGCTTCACCAAACACAGGTTTCCTTCTATGTTGCTGGCAAAGCATTCTGTTTTTATGCTCAAGGTTATACTCTTTCACCTGCAGTCATTCGTTCAACGAATACTGAGTCCTTGCATGGCAAGATACTGGTCACTGGGGATAGGTCACTAAACTAAAACCATGTGTTCTTTGGTCTCATTACACTTGTAATCTTGGGAAAGATGCAGCCATTAATCACAAAAGCAGATGGCTATTTTTATACATCTGAGATGAGTGTTTGGATGGAAAACTCTAAGGCCAAGCCTCTGAAACTAAATAAAGAAATCTTATCCAGGCTGGGAAGGTCTGAGAAGATTTCCTTGAGAATGACCTGGTGGACACAGAAGCTGAAAGATGAGAAGGAATTAGTGAGACTAAGGGTAGTAGGTGCTGGCTAGCTAAGAATGACAGAAGTCCTGTGTCCATGGAGCACAGAGAGGAGAGAGTTATGCAAAGTGAGCCTACAGAGTCTAGAAGGGCCTCTTAAGAGCCATGGAGAGGGTTCCAGACATTAACAGGAGAAAACTGAAACCATGCTGATGGATTTTATGCTGTGATATAAAATCATACATCAGTTTTGCATTTTCAGACACTGAGCAACGAAGATAGATTGAAAGGAAGCAAAAATACACATGGAGAGACTAGGAAGGCTCTTTCCTTGTGTGGGATTTTGCTTGAGCTAAATAAGTTACCTCTGCAATACTAACAAAGGCATTTGATCTTTCCACAAGTTGCCCTGTCTTCTCTCAGAATAGAGTAGGAGTTTACTTTAGCTCCCAGCGGGAGGACTTGACGTCTTGCATAGGAATACTGATCAGAAGCAGTTATACAGAAAAAGATCAACAGTTCAGAAACTGAATTATTTCCCTTCTCATTAAACTGAAAGATCAGAAGGAAGCTAAAAAAGGGAAGATAAATCAGGGCCTCCCTTAGAAGTGAAGTGGACTGGAAGGTGAGATTGGAGCCCATTGGGTAACTATTCCCACAGCTCTTCAGATGTAAGGATTTCCTGGTTGATGAACCCATACAGGGGTAGTGAGGTAGGCAGTTCAGAAACTATGGACTTGCTAGGTCTCCTTTCAGTTCTAGCTCTCCTCAAAGCATTGCGTCTGTGAAACAGCCAGGGCGTTTACTCAGGATGCAGATAGCGAGGAAAAGAAGTGTCCAAATATCCCCAATCAGAATACAGAATAAGATTTTCCTTCCATGCAGCATAGTATATAGAGCCGACATGCAATGGTGGTCTGGATTAAGTACTTCATTAGGGCTTTGAAAAGAACCCGAGACTTTGTGTGATGTAAATTATTCATTGAATAATGCAAGATAATGCATGCTTTGTTCACATATTGTTAAAATTAACAGAAAGAAAAAATAGTAATACCAAGTTGTGGTTATTTCCTAACATCTAGCTAGAATTCTGTTAGTTAATAGAAGATTGATCAAATGTATCATTTAATAATTTAGAATGTTTCAGTGTTCATCTTCTTCTGGATTTGAGAGATTTTTGTTGTGTCCTGCTCTGTGCTGAAAAATAATGGATTTTTTCACTTTATGGCATTTTGTCTGTTTATCTATCAATTGATCGATTGATCGATCTCCTTTCCTCACTCCTCTGATCGATTCATGTAGGTGAATGCTGACTGAGGTTTGGACAATCTGTAGTATTATAAAATAAGTTAAGTAACTTTTTTATTTGTATTGTGCTATGCTACCTTATCACTTTGGTAATAAGCTGACAAATCTGAAAATCTTTATTTCCTCATTTAATGTAGGTACAATTACACTTATAGTCTTTCCCCCGGATACTACTAATACCAGGTTATCCTCAGTATAGTCTAAACACTTTTCCAAATACATAGTTAATATGCTGTGTAATATAATAAAGTATGCCTCATATATATATTTTAAATGACCATTAAGTATTAATGAAGTCGCTCAGTCGTCTGACTCTTTGCGACCCCATGGCCTGTAGCCTACCAGGCTTCTCTGTCCATGGGATTTTAGTATTATCCAGTACTAAAACAATGCTGTTTAAATAAACCTAAACAAAGCAATTTGATTTTTTTGATATCATTTCCCTTATTCTTTATCTATTATGATTTGATTTTTCATCTGATCATAACTCTCTTTGCAGGATAAAGTGGAAAAAGCTTTCAAATTCACTCTGTGTGTGTTAGAATATTCATATATTTGCATAGTATGTGTTCATGTATGGACATTTTGTGTGTGTGTGTAAATTATTTCAGAGCAATATCTTTGGTTTGGGTATGTATCTGGTTCTCTCAAATATAAAATTAGTTCAGAGGAAACTACTCCTCCCCACAAATGAAAGAACATGAGTGTCTCTATTCAGTATTATTAACATAGATGAAACTTTGTATTAAACTCTTACAGTTTTCTGCTTAGCCCTGAGTGTGTCCCTTTCAATTTCCTGTTATCTTGCATCTCCCTTCTAGCTACAAATAATAGCGAATATACTATGGACCCAGCGATGGCTGAAGTAATAAGCAAATATAGAGACAAATTTAGAATAAAATGTGGCATCTTATTAAGGTCTACAGGGCCCTTCTGTGGTCATAGTTCCCAATGACTCCCCTGCCCTAATATCCCCCCACAGTCTACCTTGCTCACTTTGTTCTTCCTACACTTGCTGTGTTCTCCGTTTTTGGACTGTTAGACTTGTAATTGTGCTAAGTCACTTCAGTCGTGTCCGACTCTTTGCAACTCTATGGACTGTAGCCCTCCAGGCTCCTCTGTCCATGTGATTCTCCAGGCAAGAATACTAGAGTGGTTTGCCATTTCTTCCTCCAGAGACTTGATATTACCTGGAAACCTTTCCTCTCTATATTCATAAGGCTCCCTCCTTCAGTGCTTTTAAGTCTGTTGTCAAGTGGTTGGTACTTCCAAGGAGAGGACTTTTTTATTCACTATCTAGTCACTTTCTATCCTTTTTAATTTTATTTTATGCTTTTATTATATTCAAAGAATTTCTGTAACATATAGGCTTTTTTTTCAAATAATGAAAAAATAGAAATCTGTACTGCGTACTGAGCTACTTAAGAAATGGAATATTGCTAAAAACAATGGTGTACTTAATTGCTCCTGTCAAAGTCCTTTCCCTCCTTCCACGCCCACCCTCACCATCATCTCCAGGGAGATCTTTTGTCTGTCTTTTGTTCTTAGTATCATTCCCTGCTCTTCCCATGAAAACTAGACTTCCTAGGATTCTTCATTTAAATTGGCTACCTGCTTGATTCATTCAGTGGAAGACACTTGGAGGATACTGAAGGTGAGAAGAGGAGAGAATCTAGAATATTCTCTTCCCCTCTCATTGTTTCAGGGTGCATCTTCATCACTGACTGAGAATTAATCCTCCATTTCTAGCCCGTCTGGAAACAGTATACCTCAAGGACTCTGCATCCCCAAAGAGAAGCCCCCTGTGAATTCAGCTCCTGCTGGGTGGTTCCAATTACTGGTTTCTTATGACACAGTCTCACACCTCCTCCCTTTGTCTCTCTGAGCTTGAAGATGATAATGGCTTCCATTGCTAATCTGTTGATTATCCTTCAACCCTTGTGTAAATCCTCATTTATCCCAAGATTTTCATATCTAATTCTCTATCTTAAATTCCTTTTTATTGCATTTTCCAGAAGGATCTTCCCCACTTATTTCTGCTGATTTCCCCATTTATTTCTATTAGTCATTACAGTCTCTTGATTTGTTTGTTAATTTCCTGACTCACCAATTAGATTTTGAGCATCATGAAAACCAAGACTTTGCTTTTAAAATTTTTACTTCTTGCTTCCCTGGTGCTCAGAGCACTGAATAAATATTGGCTGAATGAAGGCATAATAAATGACTTCCATTAATTCTCCCCAAAGTATCTCCATCCCTGTTTTTATAAATGAGGTCTAAGATGCTCCAATGTTAAGTAATTTGCCAAAGCTAGTGAATGGAGAACCAATTCCAAGGCACGGGCTTACTGAACTGCAGAATCAGACTTGCTAATTGTCATGCTACACAGCCTGTTTCTGTACAAACAGAATGGAGAAGCAGTTTTGTTCGATGTTCATAAAAGAACCTGTTGATCTTTTTCAAATAAAAGTAATCCTAATATCTTCATCAATATTTTATATACTTATCTTTCTCTCCTGACATATATTAATCATCTGGATAAAATGGAACTGATGCATATCACCCGTGGCCCGCTTCTAATAAATGTTGTTTCCCAATCACTGCCCCAAGGGAAAGTAGCACTGTTTGATTCAACATACCTCCTCCACATCTCTACCCATAGACCTATCTCCTTCTAGCTCTTTGCTTCTTCATAACTAGGTACTCCTTTACTTCAGTACTATTCCTGAGAGTCATCTTTGTTTTTATAAATAATTACTTAGCATTCAAATGTTTCTTGTCAGTAGAGACAGAAACATATTATTTGTATGAAAGAAAGCAGGGAGGTCTAAAGTACCACAGAGACCTTTTGACATCCTTCCGTATGAAATCAAAAGTGCTCAGATTGACAAAGGCCTCTAAAAATAAATTTGGGCATGAACTGACAAATAAATATAAGTCCATTGAGTACAATTCTCAGTATCCCTCTCTAACACACTTTCTAAAAATGTACTTTCCATTTGAAAACCCCACTGATCAGCATGCAAAATACTTTCCTATATTCTTCTCCTTTAGTTTAGAAGGAATTGGTATATAGAAATGAAACCCATATGCTATCTGTTAAAAATAATATGGTTTAAATAATGCCAATTTATCTAGTGATTTGAGATAGTATTTTGCACTGTGGCTTTATCCATTTAGGAAAATTCTCAGCCATTTTCTCTTCAAATATGGCTCCTGTCCCACATCTCTCTCTGTGATTCTGGGATATAATTATGTTCATTTTGCTGTTTTTTTTCTATGTCTTTTATTCTCTCATCTTTATTTTCTGTTCTTTTGTCCCTCCATGCTTTATTCCATATATATATATATATATATATATATATATATAAATTTATTTCTGGCCTATCTTCAGATTTACTAATTCTCTGTTTAGCTTTGTCTAATCTGCTTTGAAACCCATCCACTGTTTTGTTACTTTTCACTTATTGCATGTTTAGTATAATTTCTTTTTTATCCTCCTTAAACCACTTAAAATCATTTTATCAATTCCAATTTTCTAACAAAATTCTCCAACTTGAACATGGTAAGTATAGCTACTAGTCACATAATCTGTATTGATGTGTGTATAAAATAGAAAATAATATATAGTAATAAATAGTATATATAAACATATGCATTTTAGATTTTAAGCATATATAACTGTATACAAGCCACACATTGTACTTTCCCATATATACTTTTATTCCCTTATTTTTTATATAATTGGAATGAATGTATGTGTGTATACATATATATACACATGTTAGAGAAAATGCATTGTTTGTTGGTGGGTTTGACTTTGAAATTAAATAATCTTGGCTGAAAATCCTGCCTGTGACACTTACTAGATGTTTGACTGTGAGCAAATCAGTTTGCCTTCTTTTTTAACTTCGTTTGCCTCAAATGTAAATGGAATGAAAATGCATGTCTCAGAGGTTTATTGTAAGAATTAAGAATCATAATATGTGTGATCATTATTAAGGTTTCTGACACACACTGAGCACATAAAACTTGTTTCTTTAGTCAGATAAGATATGAAATGATATAATTTAAAATATCACCTGCTGTAGATAATGGTACTATTTTTCCCCAAGGCAAATAATACAGAAAGAGGGTAGCCTTCACAGTCAAATATACATGAACTCTACTTGGATTATCCAACAACCATCTGTGTTACCTTGGTCAAGTTACTCAGCCTCTCTGTTCCTCCATTTTTGGACAAGTTACTCTGTTGCTCCATTTCCTCACCTTAAAAAGCATTAATTTAACCATGCAAATCTTGCAAGATTTAATGTCATATATGCATAGTTTCTGTCACAATCATATTCTACTCTCTATTTTAAGATTTTCACATTTTGTTAGTATTTGTAATTAGTATGATTGAGTTTTCTGGCAACTTAGGAAGACAAATGACAAAATTTTAAATGGTTAAATGTTTCTGTTTTTTTCCTTTTGATAAAGTTTTGGACACTTTACCCACCGTGCGGTATCAAGAGACCATGAGTACCATCCTCACGTGGATCCAACAGTCAGAAACCAAACTCTCTATACCTCAGGTTACTGTCACTGAATACGAGATCATGGAGCAGAGACTCGGGGAGTTACAGGTCTGTGATTTTTAAAAATCTTGATACATCTCTCAAGTCTTGCTCATCTGTCAAGCAGTCACATTGTTATAACCTTAATACAATACTAGAGTTAAAATAATCGTGGCAAGTATGACAGTTGGCCAGCTGAAGAAAATGAAGGCTGTAAAAGCATAATATTTAATGTATTTGTGCCTCTCTCCTTAAGATAAAGATTCCATCTTTGAAGACAGTGATATGACCTACTCATGAAATATATTCTTTCTTGCTTAGTGTGTATTTTCAGAAACATAGATTTTGATTATTATAAAAGCTCTGGTATTATTTCCTCCCCTTTGCTTGCTGACTTATAGCTCATATTTCCAACCAGAAAATGGTAAAATTAATTTAGTTTTAAAATTAGTTTTAATTTAAACTCATTTGATGTAATATTATAATTAGTTTTTGGAGTTCTATTAACTGTATTTTAACAGTTTTATATTAGGAAATAAAATACTAATACTGGAAATGAAAGATGTAATTTGTATGCAATTTTAGGATGCTTTCCTACTAATTCTGAAAAACCTGTGGTGTATATCTAATCACATTTTATTTTGTAAGGTATTAAAACACATTTGTGTATTATATTTTAAGAGCTGAGGTAATATGTCCATGTTTTCCAAATGAAGAAAACAAGTTAAAACTTTAACTTTAATGTATCAGGAGTTCTGTTTGTGGAATTGAATATTATTTACTAAAAAAAATAACTTTAGAAGTATTTCTTCAAAGAAATCTTTAAACACGTCCCAGTATACATCATCCTAATTAAACTATTTCCTCTACTATAATACAAAACAAACTATAACTGTTTAATCTTTTTTCCTTTTTATGTTGTTATTTGCAACACCTAGAATAATTTTAAAATTTACTGTGAGAGTTATGTGACTTAATAGAATGATAAATGTAAAAAAAACATAGCAGTACACAGGTATAACAATTAGAGGAGTGGGTTCAGTATATAAGAAATGGTACACAGATGAATGGAAGAGGATATTTTCATTCATAAAGCAGTGATGAAGGGAAAATTATTTATAACTATTATTGAGAAAATGAATTATTGACTTACTGAAAACAATGAAGTCAGAACCTTGTGTCAAATGTTACACCAAAACAAACTACTATGTAGATTAAAAATTCAAAAACATTTTAACAGACATAAATTTTGTAGAAAATTTTAATAAAACTCTTTACAAATATATGATGGGGAAGCACAAAAATCAGTGGAAGCGATCTCAACATTGTAAAAGTACCAGAGCCAATCTTAAAGAAAAACAAAAGAAGGAAAACATCTGAGTAAGTCATTAACCAGGTAGTCACCAAAAAAAGAAATAATGACTCTTATTCCTATGAAAAATTGTAACTCAAATTGAAAATGATGTACAAATTTACGAAATGGGATATCATTTTTTACATATGAAATTGCAAAAATAAATTAATACATAAATGGATATAAGAAAACAGAGTCAGATATAGTGAATATACCAGTGGTTGCCAGAGCAGAGAGGGACAAAATGGGACTATGGGATTAATAGGTACACACTATCATGTATAAAATAAGATACAAGGATATCTTGTGCAGCACAAGGAATAGAGCCCGTATTTTATAACTTTAAATGAAGCATCATCTACTAACACTAGTTAATATTTTGAACACCTGAAACTTATTTTTTAAATCAATTATAATTAAAAAAAATTGTAAGGATGTGGAACAAATTGGCAAAATGAGATACTATCTATTACATACTAGGTTGGAAGAACAAAAAGAAATAAGAAAAACTGAAAGCTATAGTAAGTGCAGGGGCTTCCCAGGTGGCACTAGTGGTAAAAAATCCGCCTACCAATGCAGATGACATGAGAGATGTGGGTTCGATCCCTGGGTTGGGAAGATCCCCTGGAGAAAGGAATGGCAACCCACTCCAGTATTCTTGCCTGGAGAATCCCATGGACAGAGGATCCTGGTGGGCTACAGTCCCTGGGGTCACAAAGAGTCAGACACGACTGAAGTGATTTAGCACATAGTAAGTGCAGTTGTGGCAGAAATGAACTACATTCTCACTTACTGATGGGAATGTAAATTGAGTGAAAATTTTGCCGAGGAAAACTTTCCAGATCTAAATACATAGAGATAAAGATAAATAGATCATAAACATATTTTAAGAGAGTAGAAAAGTTAAAATTAATTTATACAAGTAATAATGAAAAATGGTTAAAAGAACTACAGAAGCAATTAAAATCTATGTTTTTGAACATTACTTAATGACATGGGAAAAGACTCACAATAAATTACTTAGCTCAAAATGTATGTGCATACTATGTATTGTGTAAATAATCAAGGGTAACAGTTTAATAAATAAAATAAAAATAAATTGAAAGTAACTTACATATCACAAAATAAACATTATGCAACCATAAGATTATGTGTTTTACATAATTATGTGTATGTGAGTATAAAATATGTTCAGCTATTCAGTAAAAAAACCTGGAAATTTATCTAAAATAGTTGTATGTAATGGATATTTTTGTCCATTTTAAAATCTTAAACCTTTATTAGTTTATAACCAGAAAGTAACATTTAAATAAATACTGAATAGTATTATTTATTAGTATAAATACTAAAGGTATGCATCATATTATAAGGGTGGAATAGATTATACAGTACAAATGTGAAATGAAGTTTGTAAATTCTCCCCAAAATTATCTGAAAATTTCACTCTGATACTACCAAACAGAACAATGTCTTTTGAAGAATAAGAAACTTCCATTAACTGACATGAGTAAACTATCTGTATGATTTAACTTATTCAGAGTTGTGTTATCACATATATCAATCTTATATAGTTATAGTTTTATCTATGAAGATTAGAAATTATCTTACTAAAGGCTTATAATTAAGTTTACTTATAATTAAGTTAAACTCCATTAATTGAATCATAAATGCAGTTATTAATATACAAATAAAATGTAATAAAATTAGATTAGCTAAAGCTCTTTGTTTCAGTAAGATACATTTTGTATATATTCCACTTTGTTGATAAGAATAGGCATAGATTTTTAAATATAATATTATTAAATAATGTGTAAATTACTCTTATGATTGAAAGAATTTAAGTTGCTAATTATTTCACATCTGATGTTAAATCATTTATTATTTTAAATGTTTGAGCCACATAGCTTTCATTTTAAGTACATTTGATTTATCTGAAACTCATCAATGAAATTGAACAATGAAAGTCATTAATATTCAACAATTAGTATAAAGACACTTTCTTTTTAATTTTGAGGCTTTACAAAGCTCTCTGCAAGAGCACCAAAATGGCCTAAACTATCTCAGCACCACTGTGAAAGAGATGTCAAGGAAAGCACCCTCTCATATAAGCCAGAGATATCAGTCAGAATTTGAAGACATTGAGGGTCGATGGAAGAAACTCTCTGACCAGCTGGTTGAACGTTGCCAAAAGCTAGAGGAGCAAATGGCTAAACTCCGAAAACTTCAGGTAATTCAAGATTTTACTTTTTATATTGATTTTTTATTTGTTTCTCTCCTAGTGATGAGTTATACAATTAAAAGGCATAGTCCCTTAAAATCAGTGATAAGGCCAAAAGATACAAATTTGTCTCGAAGGACAATAGTTTGCCTATTGATTTTAAGAAAGCATTTAAAGTTCTGTTTCTTTGATTCTCTTTAGAATTAGCTTTTTTCCAACAATACCAAAAGGAATTAAAAAACTTTTCAGCTCAATAATTTTCAAAACCCATCTTCTTTTTAGTCTTGTTATCCTGTAAATAATTATTTAGCTTATGAATAAGGCCTCCCTGGTGTCTCAAAGAATCCACTTGCTATGCAGGAGACTGCTTGCAGTGTAGGAATTTTTTTTCCCCTGAAAAATGGCTGCATTGTTATTTTGGTTATAAAATATATACACACATATACACACCCACACACACACACCCACACCCACACCCACACCCACACACACACACACACACACACACACACAGGCTAACTCACATAAGTTGGCTTTAATTGCGACACATTATCTAGAGCCGGGGGACTTCCTTGTTGGCTCAGTGGTAAAGAATCTGCTGAGTGGATATGTGTGTGTGTGTGTGTGTGTGTGTGTGTGTGTATTTGTTGTTGTTCAGTTGTGTCCAACTGTTTGTGACCCCATGGACTGCAGCACACCAGGCTTCCCTGTGCTTCAATGTCTCCCAGAGGTTGCTCAAATTCATGTCTTTGAGTCGGTGATGCCATCCAATCATCTCATCCTCCGTTGTCCCCTTCTCCTGCCCTCAATCTTTCCCAGTATCAGGGTCTTTTCCAATGAGTCAATTCTTCGCATCAGGTGGCCAAAGTATTGGAGCTTCAGCATCAGTGCTTCCAATGAGTATTCAGGACTGATTACCTTTAGGATTGACTGGTTTGATCTCTTTGCAGTCCAAGGGACTCTTAAGAGTCTTCTCCAATACCACAGTTCAAAAGCACCAATTCTTCGTCACTCAGCCTTCTTTATGGTCCAACTCTCACACCCATACATGACTACTGGAAAAACCATAGCTTTGACTAGACAGATCTTTGTTGGCAAAGTAATGTTTCTGCTTTTTAATACACTGTCTAGTTTTCTCATAGCTTTCCTTCCAAGGGGTAAGTGTCTTGTAATTTCATGGCTGCAGTCACCATCTGCAGTGATTTTGGCACCCAAGAAAATAAAGTTGGTCACTGTTTCCACTGTTTCCCCATCTATTGCCATGAAGTGATGGAACCTGTTGGCATGATCTTAGTTTTTTGAGTATTGAGTTTTAAGCCAGCTTTTCCACTGTCTCCTCTTTCACCTTCATCAAGAGTTTCTTTAGTTCCTCTTTGGTTTCTGCCATAAGGGTGGTGTCGTCAACATATCTGAGGTTATTGATATTTCTCCCGGCAATCTTGATTCCAGCTTGTGCTTCATCCAGCCTGGCATTTCACATGTATTCTGCATATAAGTTAAATAAGCAGAATGACAATATACAGCCTAGATGTACTCCTTTCCCAATTTGGAACCAGTCATTTTTACATGTCCGGTTGTAACTGTTGCTTCTTGACCTGCATACAGATTTCTCAGGAGACGGGTAATGTGTTCTGGTTCCCATGTCTTGAAGGATTTTCCACAGTTTGTTGTGATCCACACAGGCAAAGGCTTTGGCATAGTCAATAAAGCAGAAGTAGATGTTTTTTTCTGGAACTCTATTGCTTTTTCTATGATCCAACGGATGTTGGCAATTTGATCTCTGGTTCCTCTACCTTTTCTAAATCCAGCTTGAACATCTGGATGTTCTTGGTTCATGTAATGTTGAAGCCTAGCTTGTAGAATTTTAAGCATTACTTTGCTAGCTTGTTAGATGAGTGCAATTGTGTGGTAGTTTGAACATTGTTTGGCATTGCCTTTCTTTGGGATTGGAATAAAAACTGACCTTTTCCAGTCCTGTGGCCAGAGCTGAGTTTTCCAAGTTTGCTGGCATATTGAGTACAGCACTTTGAAAGCATTATCTTTTAGTATTTGAAATAGCTCAGCTGGAATTCCATCATCCCCACTAGTTTTGTTCATAGTGGTACTTCCTAAAGCCCACTTCATTTCACATTCCAGGATGTCTGGCTCTAGGTGAGTGATCACACCATCGTGGTTATCTGGGTCATTAAGATCTCTTTCGTATAGTTCTTCTGTGTATTCTTGCCCCCTCTTCTTAATATCCTCTGCTTCTGTTAGGTCCATACCATTTCTGTCCTTTATTGTGCCCATCTCTGCATGAAATGTTCCCTTGGTATCTCTAATTTCTTGAAGAGATCTCTAGTCTTTCCCATTCTATTATTTTCCTTTATTTCTTTGCATTGTTTACTTAGAAAGGCATTCTTATCTCTCCTTGCTATTCTTTGGAGGTCTACATTCAGATGGGTATACCTTTCTCCTTTGCCTTTCATTTCTCTTCTTTTCTCAGCTATTTGTAAGGCTTCTTCAGATAAATATTTTGCCTTTTTGCATTTCTTTTTCTTTGGGATGGTTTTGATCACTACCTCCTGTATAATGTTACAGACCTCTGTCCATAGTTCTTCAGACACTGTCTATCAGATCTAACCCCTTGAATCTGTATGTTTATATATATATAAGTAGTGAGGGAGCTTCCCTGTTGATGCAGTGCTAAAGAATCCACCTCTGCCCAGGAGATGTGGGTCAGCAAGATATCCTGGAGAAGGAAATGGCAACCCACTCCAGTATTTTTACTTGGAAAATCCCATGGACAGAGGAGCCTGGCGGGCTACAGTCCATGGTGTCACAAAATTCGGACATGACTTAGCGAGTAAACCACCACCACCAAATGAAAAGTTATCTGCCATGTAATACAGTCACATAATTTCATCAGCATATTTTACTTGTAATTTTATATATAAATTTGATCCCATCACCTTCCACAAACCAACTTCTACTGACTCAATTTGTTTGAATAGTGCCACCTAATTGCCCAAGCATTAGTAAACTGACAACTGCACTGTAGTCTAAAGTTTAAAACATTTGGTGATACAGGTGATATCTCTCTTATGTGGCAAATTATTGCAAAAAATGTTAATGCTGTAAAAAAGCTTGAAAGCATCATGGCATAGTGGAAAAGCATCAGAATAGCATGCTTCTGGATTTAAATCCCAGTCCAGCTACTTAGTTGTTTTTTCTTACCTTTCACAAACCAAAAGACCTAGCAGTTTTAAATTATTTTTTAGAGCACAACATCTACAGTAATGTCTCTCATGGTATGAACATATGCATACTTGCATACACATACACACACATATAAAAACACATTTTTGCCTGTGCTAGTGGCAAAAGAGGGTACAGTTATGTGGGTCCTTGCCATCAAGGAGCCCATGTCTGGCGAAGGACAAAGGTGAGTGTCTACATTTCCTATTGCTGCTGTAATAAGTTGCTGTAAATTGGCTTGAAACAGCACACATATATTGTGGTTCTGGGTATCAAAAGTTCAATATCAGGCTCAGTGGGCTAAAATCAAGGTATGGACAGGGCTGTGTCCTTTCTGGAGGCTTTAGGAGGAAATTTATTGCCTTGTCACTTTTAGTTTTGGGAAACTACAATCTTGGCTCATGTTTACATCTTCATCTTTAAAGCCAGGAGTGTAGCACCTCCCAATTTCTCTCTTACAGTCCTGCCTCTATCTTAATAAGGATCCTTTGATTATATTGTGCCCATCTGGATAACCCAGGATCATCTCCTATCTTGATATCCTTAACTTAATCACATCTGCAAATTCCTTTTTGACATGTAAGGCACCAAATTCACAGCTTCCAGGGATGAGGGCCTGAAATCTCGAAGGGTCATTATTTAA
This sequence comes from Okapia johnstoni, assembly GCA_024291935.2. Lineage (NCBI taxonomy): Eukaryota > Metazoa > Chordata > Mammalia > Artiodactyla > Giraffidae > Okapia > Okapia johnstoni. Next base: position 26,611,221 of record CM044305.1, on the reverse strand, counting down.
CCTAGTACGGTAAGTAAATAAAACAGTGCAGTGAACATGACAGTGGAAAGAGGAGAAAAGCAACACAGACTGGGAAAAGGAGTTATGAAGTGTTGTTGGGATATGAGTTATCTGACTATACCTTGAACATGTAGAATTTAGGCATCTAATAAAAGACAGAATGGAGCAGCATGTTCAATTAGCTGAAAGTCATTCAATATTGGAGAGAGAAAAGATATGTCTGGAGATTAATAAAAGAGGTGATGGGAGAAGTAGTCTGAGAGTAGATCATGAATGAGTTGGATGCCATGTTTTGAAATATGAATTATAATCTAACCATGATGGGATTAAACATAATGATAATGTGGAACTATTATTGGTACTTCAAAAGGGGAGGGAGATAAAATCATATCTGTGTTTTTTTTTAAAACATCACTTTGAGAAGAGGAAGGAGGTGAGAAGAATATTGGTGCCACTGGGGAGAATGGGTTAGAGTGGGGTGAGACTGAAGTAGATACCATAAAGGGCTAATGTAGTAGTCAAGGAGTCAGTGGTAAGATCTGAACTAGGACAGTGGCCATGTGGACCAAAGAGCAAAGCTAGATCCAAGAAATGTCAGCCAGATAATAATATTGAAGTCTTTTGATTTAGTCAGATGCTTTTAAAGTCATTATTATTTGCCGTATTGAAGAGGGAAATTTGTGAGAAGCACACATTTTCAATAGAAATCTAATTAAGAAAGGACAAAATAGCACATCTGGATAGCATAATTGAATTGTAGGCAAATAAAGAAGTTTGACAAACCACAAGCTTGAAATGTAGCCCTAAAGGAAGCAAGAAAAATGGCATTATGTGAAAAAAAATAATGGGATGTACTTGGCTATTTACAAATGAATAAAGATGACATTTTCCATTTGGTCATTACTTCAACTTGGTTAAACAAATCAGAAATTAAAAGCACAAGTTTTCTTTCTTTAAAGATGACAACATCTTGGTCTGAAACTTCTCCACTGGAGGGGCTATTTAAACTGTCAACTGTAGAAAAAAGTTTGTGGAAGTTCAGGTTTAGGGAGGCTATAAAGACACCATTACATTGAGTTTATTGTTCATAGTTTGTTTTATGTACTGTAAGGGCACATTGTTAGTATTATCATGAGTTGTTTTGTAACTTAAAATTTCTCTAGAGGGGGATATGATTTAATGTTCTCAAGAGTAACATCATAAAACCACATTTGGTAGTAATTTTTTATTTTTAACAATAGCAGACTTCATACGCCAGTGCTCATATAGCAGACCATAAAAATGCAGTCTTAGTGGAAATATTCTTTTCCTGAAGAGCTACTTAAAGATATTCTTCAACCATGGGAATTGATCGCGGGCTTGTGTTCAAACATATCACCATGATGAATTGTGTCAAGGGAAATCAGCACCCCGATAATATGTTAAAATGTGTCTCTGATTCCAGAATCACATAAAAACCTTGAAGAAGTGGATGGCTGAAGTTGATGTTTTCTTGAAAGAGGAATGGCCTGCCCTTGGAGATTCAGAAATTCTTAAAAAACAGCTGAAGCAGTGCAGGGTGAGATTTTTATAAGACACTTCTTTATATGAAGACTTTGTTATGGAAACTATTATTTAATGATATCAATGGTTCTGAACCAGGGGCAATTTTGGCCCCTCTAGGACATTCATGTGCTGAGACATTTTCATTTGTCAATAGGTATTTTTGATTAGCATGCACATCTTATAAGCTTACCCCGTCCAAAGGACAGTAGTAAAGGTTTTGAGAAACCGGGCTAAATGATTTATTGTCTTTTATTCAACATTCACTTTACAATATTATTTTGAATGCAGTTTACTTAAATGTTAACTATTTTATATTTTATTACAGATTGTCAGTAAAACTGTGTTGCTATTTCCATGCCTGTCACACACTGTAGTATAATATAAGACATGTATTTTGAAATAATATTTATTATGCCATTGTCATGCAGCAGGAGGAGAACAATCTAGCTCTTTCAAGAACTTTCTTTGTGAATAAAAGCTTTAAAAGCAAATCCATTTTACCAATAACCTTCACAGCATCTTGCTATAAACTGCTGTGGCATACTATGTTGGAAAATCAAACCTCCTTCAAAAATAGTAATTTATAAAGCTCATCATTGTTGTACTGTTTTTGAACATGAAGTATTTTTTTTAATAAATTTATTTATTTTAGTTGGGGGCTAATTACTTTACAATATTGCAGTGGTTTTTGCCATACATTGACATGAATCAGCCATGGGTTTACATGTGTTCCCCATCCTGAACCCTCCTCCCACCTCCCTCCCCATCCCATCCCTCTGGGTCATCCCATTGCCCCAGCCCTGAGCATTTGTCTCACGCATAGAACATGGAATGGTGTTCTGTTTCACATATGATAATATACATGTTTCAATGCTATTGTCCCAGAACGTCCCACCCTCACCTTCTCCCTCAGAGTCCACAAGACTGTTCTGTGCATCTGTGTCTCTTATTCTGTCTCGCATATAGGGTTATCGTTACCATCTTTCAAATTCCATATATATGCATCAGTATACTGTATTGGTGTTTTTCTTTCTGGCTTACTTCACTCTGTATAATGGGCTCCAGTTTCATCCATCTCAATAGAATCGATTCAATTGAACATGAAGTATTAAGTTTATTTACTTTTGTAGCTAATCTAAGTAGACTATAGATATATAATTCCCCATTTCATTCATGCCATAAAAAATGAACATTTTTGGCAGCATATATTTCCAATTTTAAAGGGCAAAATTCACGTGTAGTGTAGTGTAATTATATATTTAAATAGTGTTTATTCATCTTATTGGAAGTCCTAAAATGATCTTATTGAATACAGCTGTCATTCTGTACAATAAAGCCCTTTTTTTAGGCATTATTTTTCTTGAATCTTTTCTCCAAAAGATTGCATAACTTAATACACGTAATTGTATCAACAAAGATAGTTTACAATTCTATACTTGGTACAGAAATAAAATGAATGAGTAATGCATGCATATGTACAAATATGATAAATATGTTTCACTTTTGATTGTAAGATTGACGAGTTTGGCTTCTTCAATACATCTCTTTCAATAAATGGATTAAGATTGGGAAATAGTTGAGAACAGCTTAGTAGAAAAAAAATAAAAGATAAATGTACATTCATATCTGAGTTCCTCATTTTTACATGGAAGAATGTTTTATAGATATTTATTTCCAATTGCACGATTAAATTGCAGAAGAGTAAATATTACATACAAGTAGCATACATCAAATACTTCTGGTTCAAAAGTGAAATTTTGACCTAAAGCAATGATTACTTTTTAATACACCAATACCTTTTTTGAAGTTAATGAGAGGTTTCATTTTATGTGTATTAGAGTCAGTCAGTCTTTCGTTATTTCTAAGTAACCTTTCAAAGTTGAAAAGAAATCATGCCAAAAGGCAAAAACTAAATTTGAAAAAGAAAGAAATTGAGCAGAGGAAAAGTCAAGGCAAGTCACCCAACTAATACCATCACTGACAAATGCTCAACTGTTCTATTAACTCACCGATGAGATAGCCCGGGGTCAGCTAGATTGCATTCTTCTCCTGGAGTAAGTCGGTTCTAGAAGGGATGTTAAGGAAAAAAAAATAATATTACTTAGAGAATAGATTATATCATTGATGTTTTCCTGGAAGGCCAGTATGAAAAGGATTTGTTTGTTGAATGTTTTTAATGGATGAATAGAAAGAGCAGCGCCAATTTATTTAGAGCAAGGGAGGAAACAATAGCAAAAAAAAAAATTGTGAGAAAACAGCTGGGAAAGAAGAGTCATTAATTTCTTATAAAGCACAGTGAGGATTGACTATTCATACCAAGTACAATGGGGGCTATTAGACGTTTAGGTATAGGAGTGATGTCATGTAAATGTTTGCTATGTATTCCTCTTATATGAAAAGACTGAAGGGGCGTGAGTGGAAGCATGTAGGAATTACAGTTGTCCAGGTAGGAAATAATACTGGCAGATAACAGGAGGAATATTAGTGGAGATTGAGAGACACAAAGAAATTTGAAATGTATAATCCTCTTGTGACACTGTCTTTGGTTGTCTGTCCAAACCTCTTCCAATAATTTTCCAAGTTCTTCCACAGAGACAGAGGTGATTTGAATTCTTGTTGCTCTGTTTCATTACTGTTTATTGTTTTTATGTACATTTTCCCATTATACAGTAAGTAGCGTGAGGAAGGGAGTGTGTTATTCTAGGCAAACTCAACCAAAGTGCTTGTGTCAGTCAAATTTTGTAGAAACTCTGTACTTCCTGGACACCTCCAGCAAGCTTATCCCACTCGATGTGATCATTTATTTTTCTTGTTTCTTCTAACCAATTAGGCAGGTTCTTCCTTGTTGCATTTTTGATCAGGGCTTCCACACTCACTTCCACAATCATTACTCTCACTGCTAATAACACATTCCTTTCTTGATTTTATGTTTTATTAGACCCCGTTAGAAATGGTAGTACTTAATGAAAGATAGGGCTTGTGGAAAGTTCAGGGGGACAGGGAGGGAGGGATCAAAGCATATTCAGAGTTTTCTGTTTTGAGCAACAGTGTTGGACACCGCACCTTCTATGAAAGAAGGAAAAACTGTGCTTAGGGAGAAACGTAATTGACCAGCTTGGTAGAATGATCAGTGCTTCTACTTTGGTCATGTTTATTTTGGAGAAGTAGACAGTCAAAATGCATCTGGAATCCAAGTGGAGTATTTAAACTGAGCATATAAACTATATACACAGAGAGAAAGATAACATCTATGTAACTCATATCTGACAATGAAAGAATTTGTCAGACCCACCCTCCCTCTGAATTTTTTGGTAAATTAGATGAAATAAGAACTCTTATGGATGGGGAAGACTTCCTTGTGGATAGAGAGGCAAACAATGTGTAAGGGCAGAGGCTCTGGAACCAGGTTGCCTGGGTTTAGATCTTGCCCCCACCATAAGCTACCTCTGTGAGCCTGGAAGAGTCGCTTTATCTCTGCACTTCAGTTTCCCAGTCTTTACAGTGTGATTATATTACTACTTATACTTTATAAGAATTTTAACATTCTTCTATAGTTAAATGAGTTTGTGTATATAAGGGGTATAGATCTATATCTAACACAGAGTAACCACTATGTACATACTTGTTCAATAAAATAAACAAGGAGAGATGAAATAGACATAAAGCTGCATACATAAAATTATAAAACATGTGTAGTTTCTAAATAATGTGTAGATATATATTTTAATTATTAGTGACTATAAACTTTGAGTTACCAAGAAACACTGGGCTGAGCGGCAGGGTGGGTGCCATTCTGGCAGCTTGCAGATCATTATCTTTCTCTGATTCAGTACATCTTTTGGGTTTAGTCATCCACAGACCCCTGGGTCACTCTGCCTCATTCCTTATATATTTTAATGCCTAACTCACTGTTACTCCTGTCCTAATTCTGGGTGATTTCAGTATCTTCTTATATGGGTCTTCCCATTCCTGAGCCCTCGGTTACTTAATACCCACTCCAATGATTTTCGTCTTCTACCCTGCCTCAGCCACTCACTCCCAGCTTCATAACCTAGACAATGTCTCTAGCAGCAACGCCTTTATAATTTCACCCTTAAGCATCCTGCCCTGCAGCCTCCAGCATACACACAATACAGCCACTGTGGAGCCTGTATGGAGATTCCTCAGAATTAAAACAGAGCTGCCTGAGGATCTAGCACTCCCACTTCTGAGTGTATTTCCAAAGGAAACAAAATCAGAATTTCTCAAAGAGATGTCTGTATGCCCAAATTCATTGCAGCATTACTCACAATAGCCAAGATAAGAAGACAACCTAAGTGCTGGTCAGGGAGAAACACATAAAGAAGATTCAGTGTGTGTGTGTGTGTGTGTGTGTGTGTGTGTATACATATATGCATACACACATACATACATACATATACACAAAGGACTATTATTCTGAGAAAGAAGGAAAGCCTGTGATTTGCAACAACCTGGATGAAACCTGAGGGTATTATATTAGGTGAAATAAATCAGATAGAAAAAAACAAATACAGTCTTATCTCAATTAAACATGGAAACTAAAAAAGCCAAATTCAAGAGAGTAGAATGGATATTACTAGGGCTTAGAGAGTGAGAGAGATGAAGAAATTCTGGTTAAGTGGTACAGACTTCTCATTTATGATGAGGGAGTCCTTGGGATCTCAAATTCCACGGACAGCAGAGCCTGGCAGGCTACAGTCCATGGGCCTGCAAAGAGTCAGACACACCTGAGTGACTAAGCACGCACAAAGCACATTTACAGTATGATGACTATAGCTGACAATTCTATATAAGATAAAGTATTTTATAATTTATTTACATATGAACCTTGCTGGGAGAGTAAATCTTTAATGTTTTTATAATAAAAAGAAAAATGGTAATTATGTGTGATGACAAAGGCATTGACTAATCCTGTTGTAATTCTTTCACAGTAGGTGTATGTACCTTAAACAGCATTTTATGTCAATTATATCTTAACAAAGGTTGGGGGGGAGTGCTGTGCTGAATGTTAGATTTACAAATTCTGGAACAGGAAACATGAAGAACTTTCTGTTTTATAAAGCAGTTGATGCAGTGTAATCTGCTGAAACTGCAGGGGTGGATTGGGCAATTTCAGGCTAGACAGTTAGCGTCACTCAGGTAATAAAGGTGAAGGAGAAAGTATGATTTTAACCTCAACCTTTTCACAGAAATCCTTCTAAAATATGAAACCACACACAAAAAAAATCATCTCTTTCTGATCAGTTGTAGAGTGGAATGTTAAATTTGGAAAAGACCTTGGAAATCATCTAGCCCAACTTTTAGGTTAGTTAAGAAGTGGAGATAAATGGAGTGATGTTTCCAGGTTCACTTAGCTTGTTAGTGATTGAATCCAGGTATCCTGACTCCAAAGCTGGTGTTCTTTCCAGTGCACTAGTTCTGTCACTTCAAAATGACTTCCTGCTTTTCTTTCCTTTTAAAATCACTCCTGATCCCTTTCTTCTGGTTTTGTTTTATAGCATGCATTATATATATAGTTTTATTTTTTGCTACAAGTCTTTGGCTAAGTTCTGTTAGTCATTCTAATATTATTGCCACTGTGCCAACCACCTCCAAAGATTATAGCAGAATATCCAAGTAGAAATTTAACAGCTTGTTTACTTGGGCTTATTATAGGTTCATTGACTATGCAAAATTATCTTTGTACTTTAACTAGTATAATTGTTAGATATGTGGTTCTAGCTGTGTTATAATGAAACATATACTTACATTTCAATAGATCAAGTTCGACATTCTCCTAGGAGAGTAAAGTATTTTAAGTAGCTGTAATTTAACTACATTAGGCTGAAGGTAGTTTTAAACTATAAGGAAAATGAACATGAACATGGTACTGCATATATTTTATATTTGGTAAAGTACCACGAAAATGTTGTCTTATTAAAACTATACCTTTTATACTAAGACTTTAAATTGCAGCTGTATTATTTAAAAGATGCACCTCTACTTAATCCCAGAGAGAAGAATAACATCATTTGATTAGAGTTATTTTTTTAAGGTAAAAGAGAAGCACTATATATCGTTATTCTGATACTAAATTGAAATTTTCCCTCAGTGTGTTACAGCAGAGTACTTTGTATAAGCTATTAACATGCATGATCTCTTGGGTATTTTAAGTTTTGCTATCTTTCTAGTTAAAAAGTAATACATTCTGTTATAAAGTTAGTATTTCAGAAACATATTAGACTTTATAAAGCAAGAGTCTCCTATCACACATGCTTTTTTACACCTGTTTTTAATGTAAAATTATATACTAGACAGTTTTCGCTTCAGTATGGATGTATCAGTGCTTCATGGTATCCCATTCTGTGTGTGCACATGTGTATCCCACAATTTATTTTACTAATATTCCATGAAAGCACCTTTGGGTTTGTTTTCAATATGTTGCTATCTTCCAAGCTGAATTGAATAGTGTACATGCCACTATGTACGCATAGTTTTATATGTGGAAGAGTAGGCTCAAATTGATGAACATTAAGGCATTTAATGCATTTTGCCAGTTTACCGTCTAAAAGATTTTACTGTGGTGGATATTTCCCTCAACAGGTATGAAACCTTTGTTTTCCCACATCCCTGCTCAAACTTGACATTCTAATTAGTCTTTTTTCTAATCTCATATTTGAAAATATACTAATTTAACTTCATTTGCTATTATTTAACTATAAATGATACTGAGCATCTTTTCACATATATATTGCCTCATCTTAATTTTATTTCTGTGAATTACATGACTGTATCTTTTATTCATTTTCCTTTTTTATGAGTTTTCTATAGGTATATGATTATTAAGTTCTTAGCATATTTGAAATTGTAAAACAGCATCAAAGAGTGCAAAGAATTTCTATTTCTATGTATGCAAATAAATTCAGTTTTCCAACTGAAACATATCATGAAAAAATGTTTTTCTTTACTGTCCATTTGCAGAAATGAATTACCATATACAACAGCTAAATTGTGGTCTTAGGGGAATCTGTTCATTATGCCAAGTAAATGCTTATATCTTATTTTAACACTTATGTGAAATTAAGTGTATCCAATTGCCATGAATTATTTTCCTCATTTATGTAAGCTATTTACTTCTAGCTTCATCTTTTCCAAGCTTTCTATTATTTACAGACTCGTCAATAATAGTATAATGATAATGTTTTCTGACTTTCAATATTCATGCTTTACTTATTGGTTTGTTTTATGGAAGGTCTATGCCAGAAAGGAGGCCTTAAAGGGAGGTTTGGATAAAACTGTAAGCCTTCAGAAAGATTTGTCAGAGATGCATGAATGGATGACACAAGCCGAAGAAGAATACCTAGAGAGAGATTTTGAATATAAAACCCCAGATGAATTACAGACAGCAGTTGAAGAGATGAAGGTAAAAGAAACCAGATGAAACAAATTGCGATTCTGCACAGTCTGCTCTTTTCTTGGTTTAATAGTAAAGGTTGCTTTTTGATTAATTTAGCTTCAACTTTGATATACATTGTATAGAATGCTTAAACTATTTATTTATTAATTTTATGCATTGTGGTCAAAACGTAAATATTGATAGTCACAGTTCAGAACATTTTCCCCTTGAAATTATATACAATTAAGAAATTAGACTCGTCTACTCATATCAGATGTTCCTAGCTGATGCAAATTTAAACTGGAAAAGTGTCAAAGTGTTGGTGAAATGATAGTTGAAATTGTCATCAATAGGCTTTGTTAATTTGATTCTTTAAAGGATTTTTTTTTAACAATTTGGCAGTATTAAATATTTCAGCTGATGGTCTTTAATATGGATAAAAGGACTGTATTTACATGAACTTCTCTTGAAACAGTAAGATAAAATAAATAACATTGATTTAGGACCAAGGAAACTGGTATATAGCTAGGACTTGCAGGTGAAGCCAGGTAATTGAATCTACACGATGGCATTGTAGTATGGCCCTGTGCAACTCAGTAGTCAGTGTAATCCTTTTATTTTTTCATGTGTAAATCATCTCATTTCATAACTTGAAAGTATGAACTGAAAAATAAAACTTTCATGTAAGTGAATTGCCTGCCTCAGAGTGAGCACTCAATGATTTGCAGCTGTAATGATAAATATTATCTTCACGTACTAGCAATAGCACATTATTTAACATTAGCCTAGGTGAACTATTAATAGATATTTGTTTGGTTTGAAGCCTCATGACAGAGCAAAATCATTTTAATGCCAAACACTTGGGTTTAAAACCTGCTTTGACCCCTTGCCAACTGTGTAACCTTGGGTAAGTCACGTAAACCCAGTGAATTTTCATTCCCTTGATTATGATCTGGATATCAAAATACCTGCTTTTCAGAATCATGTGAAAGATGAAACATGAAAGTCCTAAAGTAATAAACAAAATAGATGCCCCAAACTAGTTAATTATTATTATGATTTTTATTCTCATTGCTGCAAGGTAAGAAATTAATTATATGTACTTTATTATATAGTTTATGTGATTATTCAATGAATATTGTAATTAAGAGCAGAATGTACTCACATGAAGTGAGTACAGATGTTTAACTGTATTGTTACAGATGTTTACAGATATGTAAACTTAGATGTTTAAATATCAAAGGTATATTATGGCTTTAGTTACATGTAGAAAGTAAAATTAAAATATAGAAGAATGACTATATTTGGGAAACAGTAACAGTGTCTAGGAGAGATAAGAAAGCCTTCCACAGTGATCAATGCAAAGAAATAGAGGAAAACAACAGAATGGGAAAGACTAGAGATCTCTTCAAGAAAATTAGAGATACCAAGGGAACATTTCATGCAAAGATGGGCTTGATAAAGGACAGAAATGGTATGGACCTATCAGAAACAGAAGATATTAAGAAGAGGTGGCAAGAATACACAGAAGAACTATACAAAAAAGATCTTCATGACCCAGATAATCACAGTGGTGTGATCACTCACCTAGAGCCAGACATCCTGGAATGTGAAGTCAAGTGGGCCTTAGAAAAGCATCACTATGAATAAAGCTAGTGGAGGTGATGGAATTCCAGTTGAGCTATTTCAAATCCTGAAAGATGATGCTGTGAAAGTGTTGCACACAATATGCCAACAAATCTGGAAAACTCAGCAGTGGCCGCAGGACTGGAAAAGGTCAGTTTTCATTCCAATCCCAAAGAAAGGCAATGCCAGAGAATGCTCAAACTACCGCACAATTGCACTCATCTCACACGCTAGTAAAGTAATGCTCAAAATTCTCCAAGCCAGGCTTCAGCAATACGTGAACCGTGAACTTCCAGATGTTCAAGCTGGTTTTAGAAAAGGCAGAGGAACCAGAGATCAAATTGCCAACATCCGCTGGATCATCAAAAAAGCAAGAGAGTTCCAGAAAAACATCTATTTCTGCTTTATTGACTATGCCAAAGCCTTTGACTGTGTGGATCACAATAAACTGTGGAAAATTCTTCAAGAGATGGGAATACCAGACCATCTGACCTGCCTCTTGAGAAACCTGTATGCAGGTCAGGAAGCAACAATTAGAACTGGACATGGAACAACAGACTGGTTCCAAATAGGAAAAGGGGTACGTCAAGGCTGCATATTGTCACCCTGCTTATTTAACTTATATGCAGAGTACATCATGAGAAATGCTGGGCTGGAAGAAACACAAGCTGGAATCAAGATTGCTGGGAGAAATATCAATAACCTCAGATATGCAGACGACACCACCCTTATGGCAGAAAGCGAAGAAGAACTAAAGAGCCTCTTGATGAAAGTGAAAGAGAAGAGTGAAAAAGTTGGCTAAAAGCTCAACATTCAGAAAACTAAGATCATGGCATCTGGTCCCATCACTTCATGGGAAATAGATGGGGAAACAGTGGAAATGGTGTCAGACTTTATTTTTTTGGGCTCCAAAATCACTGCAGATGGTGATTGCAGCCATGAAATCAAAAGACACTTACTCCTTGGAAGGAAAGTTATGAACAACCTAGATAGCATATTTAAAAGCAGAGACATTACTTTGCCAACAAAGGTCCGTCTAGTCAAGGCTGTGGTTTTTCCAGTAGTCATATATGGATGTGAGAGTTGGACAGTGCAGAAAGCTGAGTGCCAAAGAATTGATGCTTTTGAACTGTGGTGTTTGAGAAGACTCTTGAGAGTCCCTTGGACTGCAAGGAGATCCAACCAGTCCATCCTAAAGGAGATCAATCATGGGTGTTCATTGGAAGGACTTATTTTGAACCTGAAACTCCAATACTTTGGCCACCTGATGCGAAGAATTGACTCATTTGAAAAGACCCTGATGCTGGGAAAGATTGAGGGCAGGAGGAGAAGGGGATGACAGAGGATGAGATGCCTGGATGGCGTCCCCTACTCAATGAACATGGGTTTGGGTAGACTCCGGGAGTTGGTGATGGACAAGGAGTCCTGGTGTGCTGCGATTCATGGGGTCGCAAAGAGTCAGACACGACTGAGCGGCTGAAGTGAACTGAACTGAACAGTGTCTCGAGTATTAAAAGCTAGAAAATCATTCTCATCTAATAATATTGTACATCATTTATCATGAAATATATTCATGATAAATTCATGAATTTATGATAATCATAAATCATAAATTAATTAATTCATTCATTTATCAAGAAATATTGTATACACCCTTCTAGACATAGAATATAGCAGTGAGCAACACATAAAAGCCACCTGACTTCTTAGAATTTGCATTCTCCTTGGTGAAGGGGCAGGCAAAGAATGGAGAAATAACATCATTTGAGATCACGAGAATTTGCCTAAAAATAAGCGAGGGTTGTGAAATAAATCATAGAGTCTAATTGGGAGTTGAGGTTGGTGAGATACTGTTTTACAAAGGGTTGATTTGTAGGGTATTTGTATAATTTAAAATTATATTTTAAATGAGATATGAATCGTAAGAAAAAGGCAACCTTACAAAAGTATTATTGGGGCACATTCCAGTCAGAGGGAAGAGTTCCTGCAAAGACCTTAAGGCTATCTGGGAAGAGAATGAAGCCCACCTACTTGAAGACAGTAAAACAGGACAAATGACCTGAGATGATTTGAAGAGGCAGAGTAGGTATCTGCTGACACAGCAGATTTGTGGGACATGGAGGAGTTTTCATTCTAAGTGAAATGGCAGAGCCGTCAGGAGGTCTATAATTATTTTAGGTTTGACTGTGGGGAGGTCACCATGAGGGAAGTTACATCATTACAGACTATGAGAGCTGGAGTGTACTTTGAAAGGAAACTTGTTTACACTTCTCTTTGTTGGTCATAAAACAGATATTCCTAGATAGGTCAAATAGTTTACTCCTAGTCATAGGCTTTATCTGATTATATTTCCCTCTATCTCTATTCCATTCTAAGCCACGCTATCATATGCCATCCCATTCCATTCCATACTGTTGTATAAAGCATGTGCCTCCCCGTTGCCTCTGCCCTCACATCTCAGCCCTTCATGGCTGTTCTTACCATCGCTTTCTATGCTGTGTAGCTACTGCTTCAGGTCCCAAAGTAGATAATCAGCAGTCAGCATGCGTTCAGCTGTTCTGTTGTTCTCAGTTCCTGTGTTTGTCTCTGGCCCTCTTCCCTCATTCCTTGAACCCTTTGCTTATCTGGCTAACTGTTCAGTCAGATCCCTTTTTCTTTTCCAGTACAGGAGAATAGACTGTCTCAAATTTAAAACTAATTTATAAAAAATCCCTGACATGAGTGGCCCAGCCCCTCAGACCACATTGCTTTGCATGTTTAAAAAACCCATCTAGCTACAACATTGGTGCATATGGGGGTAGCAGTGAAAAGAGGAGCAGCTCAGGCAGCCTGGGCCAGGAGCAGCAAAGGGAGCTTGCGTTTTCTGGTCTTCTGTCTGCCAGTCAAGGTAATCGCTTTGGGACTGTTTCCCTACACAAAAGGGAGTGATAGAACCTTGTCCAGGCCATCACCTGTGCTCGTGTTGAGAGCACATTTATCTTTATTGCTGGAAGAGAGTGATACACCTACTTTGGCATCTCTCCTCAATATACTCAGATAAAAAGTAGAGACTTTCTTCTGTTTCTTTACTTTCCTCTCCTGTATTTTACTTGATAATCCTGTTTTTGACTTTTTTCTCTGTAAACAACTTTTTTTTATATTTGCATCAAAGAGCCAAGGGAAGTGTTTGATTAGAAACATCTTCTTCCAAATGTTTTTAGGAGGCCCGCAGTAAGTCTATGTTGAAATTTTATATCAATCCCTTTTAAAATTTTTCTGGAATTTCAGTTTTTCACTATTTTCTCTTTAATTTTTTTATACTGTGTTAACTCCAGTCCTAGGGTTTACCTGGACTTCAGTTCAGTTGCTCATTTGTGTCCAACTCTTTGTGACCCCATGGACTGCAGCACGCCAGGCTTCCCTGTCCATCACCAACTCCCAGAGCTTGCTCAAACTCATGTCCATTGAGTCAGTGATACCATCCAACCATCTCAACCTCTTTTGGCCCCTTCTCCTCCTGCCTTCAATCTTTCCTGATATCAGTCTTTTACAATGAGTCAGTTCTTCACATCAAGTGGCCAAAGTATTGGAGCTTCAGCTTCAGCATCAGTCCTCCTTCCAATGAATATTCAGCACTGATTTCCTTTAGGATTGACTGACTGATTGGATCTCCTTGCAGACCAAGGGACTCTAAAGAGTCTTCTCCAACACCACAGTTCAAAAGCATCAATTCTTCACCACTCAGCCTTCTTTATGGTCCAACTCTCACATCCATACATGACTACTGGAAAAACCATAGCTTTGACTAGACAGACCATTGTTGGCAAAGTAATGTCTCTGCTTTTTAATATGCTGTCTAGGTTTGGTCATAGCTTTTCTTCCAAGGACCAAGTGTCTTTTATTTCATGGCTGCAGTCACCATCTGCAGTGATTTTGGACCCAAGAAAATAAAATGTCATTGTTTCCATTGTTTCCCCATCTATTTGGCATAAAGTGATGGGACCAGATGCCATGATCTTAGCTTTTTGAATGTTGACTTTTAAGCCAGCTTTTTCACTCTCCACTTTCACCTTCATCAAGAAGCTCTTTAGTTCCTCTTCTCTTTCTGCCATAAGGGTGGTGTCATCTGCATATTTGAGGTTATTGATATTTCTCCCAGCAATCTTGATTGCAGCTTGTGCTTTATCCAGCTTGGCATTTCGCATGATGTACTCTGCAAATAAGTTAAATAAGCAGGGTGACAGTATACAGCCTTAACATACTTCTTTCCCAGTTTGGAACCAGTTAATTGTTCCATGTCTGGTTCTAACTGTTGCTTCTTGACCGGCATACAGATTTCTCAGGAGGCAGGTAAGGTGGTCTGGTATTCTGGTCTCTTTAAAATACCTTTGTTTGATATACATGTATTTGCTGTTCTCATTCTATGGGGGACAGGCTAGAGCAATGATTCTCGAAATGGAGTGAGCATCAGAATCACTTGGAAGGCTATTAAAACTGAGTTCTATGGCCAACCCTAGGATTTCTGATTTAGTGAATCTAGGCTGGACCCTCAGAATTTTAATTTGTAAAAAAGTTTCCAGGTCATGCCCAGGAGTAAATTTGGTGGTTCCAAGGAACCATACTTAGAGAACCGCTGGTTCAAGAAACTGGCAACAAAAGGTGTCCGAGCTTATGATGGATAGCTTCATAGAAATATATCGGACAGGGGACTTCCCTGGTGGTCCAGTGGTTAAGAATCTGCCTTGCAATGCAAGGGACACAGGTTTGATCCTTTGTCCGTGAAAATGCCATATACCATGGAGCACCTAAGCCCGTATAACACACTACTGAGTCAGCACTCTAGAACCCAGGAGCTGCAACTACTGAGCACACGCACTGTTTCTACTGAAGCCCATGTGCCTAGAACCTGTGCTCCACAACAAGAGAAGCCATCACAATGAAAAGCCCGCATGCTGCAACTAGAGAAAGCCCACGTGCAGCAATGAAGACCCACCACAGCCAAAAATAAGTAAATAAATCTTAAAAAAAAAATAATATATGGAATAAAAGCTACCACTTGTGAAGAAGATTATGCCTAAACTATACCATTTAGTTTTCTGTCTTTAGAATATAGAAATCATCAAACTCAAAGCCAAATCCTAGAACACATTTGAATACCCTCTTAATCATATAACCCGTGGTTGCCCATGGTGTGTATTCTCCCTCATTACCAAAAGTAATAAACTCAGCTTGTTCAACTGTGGGAGTGTTGCTGTGGGTTACTATGAAGACTAACCTTGAGGTGAGCTTTCAAGCCTAAGTACAGTGGAGAAATTGCTTATGATCTCATTTTCTCATATCTTTCTTCTCTGAACCTTTTGAAATTATAAAGCTGATTTAAAAAAATAATTTATGAACCTCTAAATAGCAAGGGTAACTATTTCTCATTATGTATTTTTGATAGTTGCATGGGCTCATAACTTGTTTAAAATGTAATTTCATTCATTGGATGCACTGGATCATGCTTCTCCTCCTAATGGAGAATTTGAGATGGGCTTAAGACAAGCTGTGTGAAAGAAGACATGCAACTCCCACGATGATTTACTTTAAACTCACTGAACCTCAGTTCTTGGATGTATAACATAAAGAAAACAAAACTCATTTCACATGATTTTGTTAAAGATCCACTGAGTTCACACATATAACATGTCATGGCACACAGCAGCACATACTAAGTGATTAATATTTCTCAAAGTCGTCTTCTTAATGCTAAAATTACAATCACCAAAATATGATTTGTGTCTAACAAATCCCATGGTCAATGTCAAAAAACAGATTTATTTTAGAATTTTGAAATAAAATTCCAATTGATTGAAATCAGTGAAGGAAATCATTTAATAGTCAAAAGAGCTTGCATTTGCCACCATATTTTATACATTTTAAGGCATTATGGGCCTAAATCCAAAGACATAACAGGATCATGTTGAAAAGTAGAAAGGCATTTTATACCTGACTTTGTCCATTTACCTGTGAGAACCTGAATTTCTTTACCTGAGGGCTTCTGAGGCCACCAAATCCCACTTTTTCCACCTGAGTCTGGCTTCACGTACCAGGAAATTAACATTTCCCCAACAGTGTTCAACCAATGATGGGAGATGGTGTGTGAATTTCTCAGTGTCCTCACCCTTGAGTGGAATAAACCTGAGCCATGTGTTTCCTGCAGTTCCCAGGTTGCTCAGTGGTAAAGAATCTGCCTACCAATGCAGGAAGACGTGGGTTTGATCTCTAGTTCGGGAAGATCCCCTGGAGAAGGAAATGGAAACCCACTCCAGTATTCTTGCCAGGGAAATCCCATGGATAGAGGAGCCCAGCAGGCTACAGTCCATGGGGTCACAAGAGTTGGACATGACTGAACAACTGAACACACATACACACACACACGTGTTTCATAGACCTTCCTAGCTCTTGCCTGGAAAATCCCATGGACGGAGGAGCCTGGTAGGCTGCAGTCCATGGGGTCATGAAGAGTCGGACACGACTGAGCAACTTCACTTTCACTTTTCACTTTCATGCATTGGAGAAGGAAATGGCAACCCACTCCAGTGTTCTTGCCTGGAGAATCCCAGGGACAGCGGAGCTTGGTGGGGCTACCGTCTGTGGGGTCTCACAGAGTCAGACGCGACTGAAGCGACTTAGCAGCAGCGGCAGCAGGATTAAACTTGCCACCAACAGCAGTTACTGGGTTTAATAAGTATACCCTTCCAATCTCCATTCTTTTTCCATTCCCCACCTCCCTACCACTATTTCCTTCACATCACACATAAATGACTTACGCTTGAAAGCTCAGCTCAAGATTAACCTTCATAGCAACACACAGACCAACAGCAACACTCTGTAGTTGTACAAGTTGAGTTGATTACTTTGGCAGTGAGGGGGAGTACACACCATAGGCTACCATGGGCTATATTAGTAAGAGAGTATTCAAACCTGTTGTAGGAATTAGATTTATGTCCGATGATTTAAGAGAGGGTTGATTTAAGAGAGAGTTTAAGGGCTTTGCTTTGGATTTCATGTTGTCACCCAGTAGGAGTAACTCTACGATTGGGTTTCTTAATACATTTTTCCTGGAAGGAGAGAAGACTAGAGTGATGCTGAACATATAATTGTAAAGATGCAGCAGTGACTGACTAACCAGGATAGGGAAGTATCTGATCTTTCTCTTACTTGCTTTCATTTACTTAACACTTTTCTATTATAATATGTTCCCAAATATAGCATTAAGAAGACTTATTTCTGTTAATTATCTTTTGATTTAAATAATGCTATTTGTACTGATTTCATTATTCATCCATCTGAGTAATTTATAAGTGGTTTCAGTTCTGGTCTATGAGATTTTTTGAACCTAGTTAGAATTGAAATATTTATTTCTTGCTTATTTTGTGTGTGTGGATATATGTGTGTGTGTGTGTATGTGTATGTATTCTCCACAAATACACATCTGCATACAGACTACTTTTCAAACTATTCTAATTAAAGATCTGTTATATTCTGAGTATATTTGTCCTGCGAGTTTCCAATTGTAACCAAACTGAAATTTATGGAAGTGATTGGAGTCAGTATTGGATTTATTTTTATTAATCTCATTCTAACAGAGATGTTATAAGGAAGACATATTATGATATATAGAAATGTATCTTAGAAGTCAAAATATTGCCTTGCTATTAAGAGAGCATTTTTTATTTTTCAGAGAGCTAAAGAAGAGGCCCAGCAAAAAGAAGCAAAAGTGCAGCTCCTCACTGAGTCCGTAAACAGTGTCATAGCTCAAGCTCCACCTGCAGCTCAAGAGGCCTTAAGAAAGGAACTGGACACTCTGACCACCAACTACCAGTGGCTCTGCACCAGGCTGAATGGAAAATGCAAGACGTTAGAAGTCAGTCACTTTTCTTGATCTTTATCAATTACTACATGTTAACTTATGGTTGTATGTGAAGCATAATGATTAAGACCATGAACTCTGGTTTAAGGACTACTTAGGCTCAAATTCCTCAGTCAGGCTAACTTACAAGTTAGCTACTGGGGGCCATTAGCTTAACGTTTATAAACCTATTTCCTATCTGTAAAAAGGACTTAAAAATCAAAGGATGTTGAGAAAATTAAATAAACTGTTATTCTGTTTAAAGTACAGAGGGAGGCTGAAGAGGAAAAGGATATATACGTGTGTGTGTGTATATTTATATATATGTATATATGTTTATATAATTGTGACTGATTTGCATTGCTGTATGGCAGAAAGCAATTATCCTCCAATTTAAAGGAAAAAAAAAAGACAAAACAAAGTATTTAGCCTAGCACTCAATAAATGTGAGCCGCTCCCCGTCTAAATCTTTTTATTATGACAATTATTAGGTCACAAAATCCCATGGATAACTTTTCTCAAGTTTTATATTGGGTTGGCCAAGAAGTTCATTTGGGTTTTTCTATAAGCTATAATGGACGTACCCAAATGAACTTTTTAGGCAACCCAATAAAAACTGGTGTCTCAATTGATTACCATGTACCTGTATCAAAAACAAGCTATGATTCTCCCTGTGAAAGTATTGTTTACTAATAGTGGGTATAGTGCCAAGGAGCACAAAACTTAACCTACTATCAAATGCTGATACTACCAGATACAGCAACTAGTTGGGCTTTAAATTAAGCCAACTTCTCCTGCACAAACTGAATCATCTTCATGAGTATTATTGATAAAGAATCCAGGTATACCATTATTGTTGAAAAACATGATTGTTTATAGAGCTTTTTTATATTTAGAGAAAGATATAAGTCATGGGCTTCCCAGGTGGCTCAGTGGTAAAAAATCTGCCTGCCAATGCCAGTGACAGGGGTTTGATCCCTGGGTCAGGAAGATCCCCTGGAGAAGGAAATGGCAAACCACTCCAGTATTCTTGCCTGGGAAATCCAATGGACAGAGGCTTCAGCATCAGCCTTGAGGAATATTCAGAGCTAGAGTCCATTCTAAGGTTCATTACAAACTCTGAGTTGGACACAATTTAGCAACAAAACAACAGCAATTTTGCTCTGTCATAATATTATGTAGAGTTGTTGGATCCTTCCTCTTTGTATTAAAGTTATCACATTATCTACCCTGTCTTTATTCCTTCTCCAATAGTTTGGAACACATATACTATTGATTTAATTTTAAAGGGACCCCTAATTATTATCTTGAATACCTTGATCACAGTATCCACTAATAATAAATATTTCTGTGCACCTCTCTAACAGTGATATAGCAGAACCATTAGAATCGTTTTAACTCTGAATTTATGTCCCATCTTCCATATTACTGTTGTACCTCATTTCTTATTCCCCTAAATTATCAGTGTCATTGCCACTGTGTTGTTGAAATTATTATTTATTTAAATTTGCCACCACTATTTTACCAATTTCTGTGATACTTTTTCCTTTTTCATATATTTCTTTTGCTTCTGCTCTTTCATTGAGTGTGACTAGCAAGTGCTCTCAGATTTTATATGACTAAAAGTAACTTTTTGCCCCCTAAGTGTTGAGAAATAGCCTAGCTGAGCATATACTTACGCTCGTGGAGTTATTTTTTACAACACTGAAAAATGTTATTCTATTTTCTTCTGAAATGTCTTGCTGTCAAGAAATCTGCTGGCAAATCATTATTTCTTTTCAGTTTTCTTTGGTATGTTTTCATTTACTCTTTGTCTTGAATGCTTTGCGGTGTTAGTCTATCTTTCTATGAATAATTTTTCTTTAATTTACACTCTGTCACCCGGCATATTAATGAGAACAAAAAGATCATTTCTCTCTTAGGTGGTTTCCAAAAGTTTTGGGGAGAGATTTTCTTTCTCCCTATCTCTCCATTCCTTCCTAGGAGAACCTTTATTAGATCTATGAAGAATCTCCCCATCCTGTATTCTGATTCTTGATTTCTCTTTATTATTTTCTGTATTTATATTATCATTTCTTCGGTTCTGGGTAATTTTCTAAAATCTGTCTTCCAGTTCTCAAATTCTCTCTTCAGCTGCCTAGGGCATAACTTAATCTTTGATATATAAATATATTCATCTCTATCTATATACACATCTATCTCTGTGTGTGCCTGTATTTTTTTCCAAGGGCCATATTTTCCATTTCTTAAGGTTTTACTTACTCGTTTTGCAAATCTGTCTCTTCTTTTCTACCATCTTCAGCTTTTGTGTAATTATTTCTGTATTTTCCTTGAAATAATTTAAACTTAATATATTTGGTTGAGAAATCTCAACTTAATGAGTAATAAGCATGAAACAGTTTTGTTTGTCCAATAACTAAAACCAACCAGGTTAAACTCCATTTAGGCCTAAAGTTGGCTTTTTAAACAGCATTTCAGTCTGATACCATCTGTTTTCATTTACTTTTAGTTATTAAAATTTAGTCTGATAAATTTTGATCTCATACTTTATTAAAATCTTCCACCAATTTAATCTTGTGGGTTCAGTAATTTATACACAGGTGGGAGTGAGGGAGAAAAAATGAGTTTACAGTTCCTTTATCTCAATTTCTGGATAATAATCTTCTAATTTTGGTATATGGGAGGATATGGAAGGAAAAACACACCCTTTATCTGATATTCTTTTCTTGGCTGGATGCAGTTGCTATTAACTTTTTTGTTAACACCCACACACATCTGTGATGATGTGTCTGTTTTCACCAGACTCTATAGGGTATCACTACTGATCTGGCTTGCTCTCTATAGTCTTGTGTTCTGATGGAGAACACAGTTGGCCTTGTTCATATGAACTTTGAACCTGAAAAAATATTTCCTGAGCATACATGATAACCTTGGAGACTTCAACAGGAATTTCAGGCTGACTCTTGCCAGTAGCCTTATAACACAGTGAAAATTAAACCTTTTTTACTCAGGCTTCTGTGATATCCTGGAGTCTTACCCACTGCCTCACAAACCAGCCTGTGGGCACTGGCAGATCCGATATTGCATAACTCTTAGGAATGAGGAACGTGAAAGAGTTGTCCTTGATTCCTTTTTGTCCATACCAGCATTTCAATAGGGCATACATGTCAGCCATTCCCTTCTGAATATTCACACACACTTGAAGAACAGTGCTCTTTTATATCTTGTAAAGGAAAGGGACCAGATGAGTTTCCTCTAAACATCCTCATAAAAAGGCAAAAAAGAATTGCCTAACTTTTCAAATTCATCTCTTTTTTTGTTCCCCCAGTTCCTGCCCATTAGCCTTCTCTCTCTCTAATGAGAGCTTGTAGAAACATCTAGCAAAAGTTTCATGAACACGGAATGTTCTTAGGTATGAATTCTGGTTGTTAGTCTCAAGAAAAGTAGATCCTACTGGTAAATTTTATCACCAAGCTAAACTTATTAAATTTAAAATTCTTTGAATGAATCTACTATCTCTTATCACAGTGGATGGATTCTACTATTTGTTACAACTATTAACTCCCTCTAAAATAGTGAGTTTTATCATGTGATTTGTAATTTTGTGTTTGTGAGCTCATCTATAGTAGGAATTGTAATTTACTGGAAGTCCCTTCTGTGCTAGGCTATTAGAGAATCCTTAAGAGTCTTCTGTTTGTCTCTACCACAGTCTGAGAGATGTTATGTTCTATCTTCATGTGTGATATAAACTTGGGTTTCACTTTCTTATGTGTGAATACTTATTTTCCAATCAAAATCCAAAGGATTCTCAGCTTTCTTGCTAATTTCTTACACTCCAACGAATGGGGAATTTTTAGTTCTTGTTTCCAGGATAGGTGACACCCAGCTTTATGCTTTTCATCTCCCTGGAATGCATGAGACCAATACCTCTTTTCCCAACGCAAATTTGTTTTGAATACCCCAGCTTTTATGTTCTGATATGGCAGTATTTTTGTTAAGCTTAATTTCCCAATCTTTACTGTTTATACTACCTGAGGACTTTTCATACTTTTTTTATAAGTCAGCTGTGAATTTGTAATACTTTTTAAATACTGTTTCTGGAGGAGCTTGGTGGGCTACAGTCCATGGGCTCCCAGAGTTGGACACAAGTGAAGCAAGGTAGCACACACACATCATTTTAATATGACCAAAGCAGGTTGTGGGAAGAGATTACCAAATCAGCTCCATTTACCATTTTTAATGGAAGTCTCTTTTTTTCTCTTGTACTTTCTTCAAAGCCACTTTGAATTTGGTGATTTCAAAGTAATGTTAAGTTCCAAACTGTTAAGCTTAACAATTATTCTAAGTGGCTTTTAGCTCCAATTCAGGCTGCAAAACTATATTTCATTTTGCAGAGGTGACCTGTAAAGTCAGTACATTCAGCTTCTCCAGCTGTGTCCTGCAGATGCATTCAGGACACAAGAGGCCATCTATCCTGATGGTCAAATCAGCAAGGTAGTTCATTACCTCAATCTGCAACAAAGTTAATAAGACACATTACCAATCGCATCTCCTTATCTTCAAAGCTCTAAAGTACACTTGGGTATTTAAGGGGATATTTATATTTTCCCACTGGGATATTCCCCCAGAAGGAAGACAGCCTATAGTCCAGCAGGAGCTGGAAATGACCCAGATTTAAGATTTCTATCACTTTTTAAAGCAAAATAGTTAATTTCACTTTCCGTGATAAACTGTACATGAATTACCAGGCAAGAATTGGTAGGCTGACAAAGCAGTTTAGACTGATCCTTTTCATCAGTTACAGAGAGACAGTGTTCTCCATCATTTGCAAGGGCTGTGAGAAAAAGTGAAAATATGGGAAATCTGATAGAAGTTTTAGCTTCTCTTAAGATAAAACGTCCTTCCTACGCTTTATTTTTGGTGATGGCAAAGGGGTAGCAGGGCAGTTGGTAGTGATTGCAGTGGTAGATTTATGCATTTGCCCAGTATTTACAATATCAAGGCTAATGGAAAATGACTGTTAAAATATTCTTTTTCTCTAATGCATCTTCCTACTTTTTACCAGCAGACATAACCTTAATCCAAAAAATGGTCTTTATTATTTATCTGCTTAAAAAGGGTTTTATCACACACATGTAGATGCCTCAACAATATACTACTCAGATTTGCTTGTTTTGAGGGTTATAGAAAGTGGTAACCTGTAATATATTGTTTGCTAGGGCTTGCTCTTTTTGCCCAACATTTTTGTGTCTGGGCCTCATCCATAAGGTCCTCCTTGAAGTTTTCATTTTCACCTCTGTATTCTCTGTGTAAGTATGATACAGTATATGTATACATTCTTTTGTCACTGGACATTAAGGCTCTTTTCCTTATTTTTAAATTTTGGTTATTACAAAAAGTACTGAAGTGGGTGTTCTTGTAATTATCTTTGTTTTCCATGTAAACCAGTTTCTCTGAAGATATGTATCAAAAAGTGGAGTTGTTGAGTTGCTACGTATGTGAATATTTACCTTACTGGGAATGACAAATTGTTTTCCAAAATGGCCATTCTACTATACACACCCACCAGCAATAAATCCAAATTTGTGTTAATCTCCTCTCACAGTTGAAATGGTCAGATTAAGCATTTGTGTTAATCAAAATAATAAATATCTCATTATGATACTGATATATACAGTCTCCTGGTTACTAATGAATCTGAACATATTTGTAAATATTTATCAGACATGCATGTATCTTTTTCTTTCAAATACTGGTTTAGAATTTTATTTCATATTTCTATTAGGTTATTTGCTCATCTTTTAACTGACTTGGTGTTCCTTTTGTATTCTTACTCTTCTACTATTAATTTTGCAATTGTTTTCTTCAAGTTGAGACTGTTTTTCAATTTTTTCCTTGTGTCTTGAGAATAGGAAGTTTTAATTCTAGTGTTATTAAGTTTATTTATCTCTTTCTTTTGGTCAGCTTTTTAAAAAAATATCTTAGATACACTTCCCCATCACAAGGTCAAAAAATATTCTTCTATATTTTCTGGTAGCAGTCTTAAAATTTTGCTTTTTCATGTATGACTCTTTTTGAATATTTTTTTTTTACTGTATATCAAGAGTCATTTAAAAATACTCATATCCTTGAGATAGTTTGCATTCATATTTCTATTAATATACCATTAGGAAATAATTTGAAATAGGGATGGTCATGATGGACCATTCATGATGATGGTTACCACATATATATATATAATAGCAAGAAAAACTAAAAGTAGTCTACCTTTACAGTAAGTGCTGATATTTAAGGAAACCAAACTATAGCCACTTAAGTAAAACATTGCATTTTTATTTAGACTATATATTCTTAGTAATATGGAAGAAATTATAACATATAATGTTTAGTTAAAAAAAGACACCATAGTTAAATCCGTACTTTTAACTACCTAGGTGTTTATATATGATAAAATTTAGAGGAGGCAGGGAAAAGTGGTAGTAGCTGATGTGTTGCGATGTTAGGTTTATGTGTGCAATTTTATGCATGCTCTTATTTTTGTATTTTCCAGACTGTAATGTTGATGATTTTTTTTTATTTAAAAAAGTAAATCACTGAATCTTGAATTTATTCATGTAATAAAATTTTTCCTTAATGATTTGCAATTATAAATGTATTAGATGCTCAAAATGACTAGCTGCATTTTCAATGATCTACTGCAAAGGAGAGATGAAAGGTGTAAAATATGTTTTATATTTAGAAGTTTTAAAAATGGAAATACCAGAGTCACACATTCACTTTGCTATCAAAATGTTTCATCCATGATATTCATTTCTTTCACAGGAAGTTTGGGCATGTTGGCATGAGTTATTGTCATACTTGGAAAAGGCAAATAAGTGGCTAAATGAAGTAGAATTGAAACTTAAGACTACTGAAAATATTCCTGGTGGAGCTGAGGAAATCTCGGAGGTGCTCAATGTAAGTAGTGAATTAGTATAATTATGAAAATCGATATACGTTAGTGAAAGATGTCAAGAACCAAATAGGAAATAAACTCAAAGAAAACCACACAAAGATTAGAGTTGCTATGCCCTCCCCAGCCCTAGCACTTGGGATGAAACCTTTGATTCCACTATGAACCTTCCAGTCTAAAGGTTTTAAAGAGGATTTAAATAACCTCTTACAAAGGACATTTGCCTTTTCCTATATCACTAAGTTCTATTTGACATTTTGTTTTACCTATCTAAATCTACTACAGACCTGCAGATACAGTTTGAATGCACAATTTTGCTCCATTGTAATAGAGCTAAACAGGATGATAATGTAAAACATTATTTCCAGTTTAACAGCTACCATCACTGAATTGGAGCATATTTTTACATTATTTAAAAATCATAAATTTATAACTTTCAGAATGTTTCAAGGTATGAAATAGGCATGCTTTGCTATTGGAAATGTATCTTTAAAATGTTCATACCTTTTAGTTACATATAGAATTTTAATAAATTTTCAGATTTTCTTTTGGAGATCTTTAAGAAGTAAAATTTAAAGGAGTTTGCATGTATAAACTTTGACTTATGTGAATTTCTGACAGTCATTCATGTCCTATCCATTTTATTGTGCTTTTGGATAATCCTTTATATATAATGAATAAGTAGTTTTAGTCTATTAATACATACTGTGTATAGAGCCATTTGTAGTGCAGCGCCTTTGTAAACCTGCTAAAACAAGGTACATAAATAAATAAAAATGTTAAGAAAATGTAAAATGTTTTTGACTGAATAGAATTGGAATCCTAGGACATTGCAGCATAAACCTGGGCATGATTATATCCAACTTCATTTTCTCAAGAGAATTGTAAAACTTTGAGATATCAAAGAACAATGAGACAGGCCCAGGTCTCAGACTATAAACAGACTTTGTCCCTGTCTTATTCAGAGATATTCAATGATCAAACATTCATTGTGAAGCATCTTCCAAAAAAGATGAGACAAAATTGCAAACTTACACATTAGTAAAAGGATCACGGCCAGAACAAAGGATGTGATCATGTACTTATCATACTAAATCAACAGATAGTAAATCAACAGATAGAAGCACCTCTTCCTTGTTCTTATTGCCTCCCAGTCCAAACATGGCTACTTTACCTCTAAGCCCTGTATGTGAAAAAGTGTGAAGGGCAAAGGGATTTCTTCAAAAGATACTGTGACTTTTTTTAATGTGGGAAGGGAAACTCTGCTCTTGAATGTCTACATTGTCAGAATCATGTCACTTGGCCATGACTAGCTGTGAGATAAGTTGGGAAATTGAGTGTCTTATCCTCCAGGTTTTAGAATTGAGTTTCAGAGAACAAGGTGGGCATGAATCACTTCTCATGTACCCCATTCCATAGTTCTGCGACAAGCCTGTGAAAATTCACATAGAACAGCATCGTAGTTTTAAAGTAACAATGATCTTTCAGGTTTGTTATCCCAGTTGAATATTGGTTTAGGTTGCTTATAACTTAATTATATGTAAATCAGATGATACTGAGCATTTTGGATTAATTCAGTGGAGTTAGAAAAAGAAGAGATGTAGTAATTATTGCAAATTTATTTCAGTCACTTGAAAATTTGATGCAACATTCAGAGGATAACCCGAATCAGATTCGCATATTGGCACAGACCCTAACAGATGGCGGAGTTATGGATGAACTGATCAATGAAGAACTCGAGACATTTAATTCTCGTTGGAGAGAACTACATGAAGAGGTATGGCGGGGGAAGTGAAAAATCTCTTTAAATTAATTTGCATAAGTGTCTAGCAAATACATTTATGCCTCTTAGGCAAACTGAGGAATACTTTAAATATTAGTTCAGCTTCCAGGTTGTAGAAACTTTTAAGTGCTAGACATGGCTGAAATAGTTACATGTGTGTTATATCAATTTATCTTACAAAAACTTTATAAACTATGGATTTTAGTAGGAATCCTGAAAGAGATCAAGTAAAGTAAGATGTTCAGATCTTCAAATGAGTAAATAGTTAATCTAGTGTTCAAAATCGGATCTTATCTGACCATAGTTCTTTTTCCCTCTGCAAGATTAACCAATATGTGTAGGCATCATCACCCATCTCTTTCTCTTTCCAAACATGTGGATACATGTTTGTTATGTCCATTTGTAATCTGTTAATAATACAGATGATTTTATTAGTACCCAAGATACTGGATATTGTTTATTCTTCCCAAATAATGAGTTTTTATTTATACATAACAGAGGGCTTTTCATATTTAAAATTAATGCACATGGTATGAGTTTTTCCAAATCAAAATTGAAAAAAATAATAACATATTTCTCTGAATCAAACAGTGTTTTGCATACACTCTCCTAAACCAGGAATGGATTATTTGTCTAGAAGGAAAAAACAGCTCATAATGAGGTTTAGTTTCATATCCAGTTGCTAAGTGCATTTATAATATGTGAGACAGTATTTGAAGGTTTGATAATAAGTAAGAGAAAGTTCCTCTGTTTCACTACTTATAGACATTGATTAATTAAGGAAAAGTGTATTGATTTTTTAGTGTGTTCTAAGACATAAAAACAAAAGAATATCCTTATGGGATGCAAAATGTTGCATTAAAAGTGATTACAGAGGATTAGAGGACATAGAAAAGGACACAGATATGTGTGGGTCAGCATTGGAAGGTATTTGGGGTAGCTTTCCTAGAGAAGATTGGTTGTAAACTACATTTTTTAATTAGAGCAGGAGACAGCCAAATAGGTAGTTGTAGGAAGGTGATTACAGACAAGTGGCCACCAGCACATACAGAAAATTGGAAATATTTGGTTGTACTAGAACACACGATGCAAATGGGGGTGTGGCTAAAGGTGAGCCTGAACAAGCAGTCATCAGTGAAATTGCTCAGGGAGATCTGTGCTTCACAAAAAGTCTGGTCTACAACTGTGCACTTAACCACGCACTGAGGGAACCACTGAAGGGTTTAATGTTCGAGAGGGAAGGAGAAGAGAGGTGCCATCCTCATATTATGTTACTTCTGCTAAGACTATGGAAAATGGAGTGGAGGTTAAGAGATAGGGAGACCGTAGACAGAGAGACCAAGTAAGAAGTGATATTTTAGCTCAGTTGAAGGCAAGGCCGATGGTGACAGGTAGAAAGAATGCGAAATCCAGGAAAGTATCTAGGTTTCTTCTGATTTAGGTGATGGAGTGAGTATCTGGTATTTTTCAGAAACAACTTTGAGAAAGGAAGGAAAAAAAAGCTAGTTTGAAGGTGAAAGATCATATGTCATTTTTTGCCCCCATTGAGCCAAGTATGCATGCTTCAGTTTGATAGTAACAAGAAGCAACCCCTGAGTTGAGACCTTAGGTGCTGGTAGTTTATTTGGGAGGTGATACCAAGAAGGCAAGTGAGCACATCCGGGGAATGGAGAATGAAAGTTTGGAAGGCTGATATAGGATGCTTTTATGAGTGAGTTTCCACTGTGAGTTACTGGGCTCAGTCCCACTGGGAGCTTTAAAGAAATCATGTAGCACACCAGTGTCACAGAGCACATGTAGAATTGTCCCACTGGGCTAATCGAAACTGAAACATTTATTCTCCCATTTTCCTCCCTTTGTGTTGGAGGATTGTCCTTGGGTGCATAAAATCCCAGTGCTTCTGGGCTGCCTAGAGCCATAAAAGTGAGAAATGCGGAAGTTTAAGGTGGGAATCTAGCAGTGTGTGCATGTACTGGTCACCAAAGCTTCAGATGAACTCAGAGATCTGAGGTTAGCATGTTATGTGGCCGAACAGCAACAAAAATCTGTTGTAGTATTTATGGAGTACCCAGGTAGGGATTTTCCCTAATCCTGTAAAAGAGAGATGCACAGTACTGAAGTTAAAGAGAGTGATTCAAACAAGTTACAAAGATGGGGGATTTTTCAGGCTACATACTGATTAAAACTATACAATTCAGGAGATCACCCCAGATAAGCCAAGATTAAAAAAAAACAGCATGGAATTTTGCAGTTACATTCCACATCAAATTTTCAGCTGAGGAAACAGTGTTTACAAAGAAAAAAGAGGAAATGATCAAAGAGTTAAGAGGAGACACAAGTTAAAACCAGGGTGTCTCGTGTTTGTCAGCAATTTGTATGTCTTCTTTGGAAAATGTCTGTTTAGGTCTCCCACCCATTTTTTGATTGGATAGTTTGTTTTCTGGTATTGAGCTTCATGAGATGTCTGTATGTTTTAGAGATTAATCTTTTGTCATTTGTTTCATTTTCAAATGTTTTCTCCTATTCTGAGGGTTGTCTTTTTGTCTTGTTTATGGTTTCCCTTGATGTGCCATAGCTTTTAAGTTTAATTAGGTTTCATTTGTTAATATTTGTTTTGTTTGCATTACTCTAGGGATAGCTCAAAAAGATTCTGCTGCAATTGATGTCAAAGTGTTTACCTATGTTTTCATTTAAGCATCTTATAGTGTCTGGCCTTACATTCAGGTCTTTAATCCATTTTGAGTTAATTTTTGTGTATGGTATTAGGGAGTACTCTCTGAATTTTAAAAGCTGTAATTTTCCTTTTTTTTTTTTTTTTGGCTAAAGAAAGGCAGGTTTTTTTCTGTTAATAAACAAAGTGCTCTTTCATTTGAAGATGAGCCTTAGCCCATTTTCTTCTCAATTAAAATGCCTATGTCAGAGGTTTGTGGTGTTTTTTTTTATTGCCTGCCTAGTGTTTCTTAGAACTGCAATTATGCAGAGCAAAGGTAATATTCAGTTTCCTGTTAAATCAATCAAACAGCCAGAGTTTTTATTGCCTATGAATATTTAAAAGAGATATGCTAGATCCTATTCCTAATTTCAGAGTGTGACTTTGCATTCAAATAAGTAATAAATTATCTCCATTCCTTGAAAAGGCATCTTTCACTCTTCATAATCATATGGCACTACATTTTCTACTCACAGTAATGATTTAAGAAATGGTTAGCAAACCAGGAGACAGTTCCAAAAATGGTACCAAGTAATCCAGTTTTTCCCATTTATTACAGAGTAACCAAGCTACAGAAGATGTGTTATCAATATAGCAAAATGTATTGTATGACAATAGCAGTAGTAGGATAATTGTTACAAAGGCTCAGGCACTGCTCCCAGTGTCTTACATGCATTTTCTCATGTGTTTTCTCAGCAACCTATGTTATAAAGTCTTCTACATTCTCATTTTATAGAAATGGAAAGGGTATCAAAGACTACAACACTATTATGCTTAGACCCAACTCTCTAATCTTGGAGCCCGGACACATGACCACTTGACCATACTACCTTCAATCTCAGTGACCTTTACCTTAGATTAAAAATAAAAGCTGCTTGGTAAGAAGTAAACATTGCAAATAACTGTTTTCCTGATTTCTTAGGAAATCTTTCAGTATGAGTTTAAAAATACTAGGGATGGTTAATTTAAAAATATTTTAGAATATTAAATATTAAAAGTAAACATATTCAGAAGTCCAAAGCCTTCACCAGCTCTCTTGATTAGTGATTATTTCATCTTTCTTATATATTGTTAACATCTCCATTTCTAATCTTCTCAAAATCATCTATAAGTTTTTTCCCCTCTCATTCAATAGCGGACACTGAAAGAGAAGAAGCAAAATCTAAATCGGTTGTTTCTGCTTTAGTAGTAACGCTGAAGATAGGCAGCATGAGGGTCTCATTAATTGCTCCAGTAATTATGACTTTGAATTGGTCACTCAGCGTCACATCTTCCTTAGCAGAAATAGAGAAGAATAGACAAATATTGATTGAAGGAAAACTATAAAGTAATCCAGGGGAGTAAGTGACTCTATATTACTCATGAGGTCAAAATTATTATTGGAAAGCCATTTGTCTAATAAAAGAATGTGCTTTATGATTTTGTCAATATGTTTACTTCTTAGAAAATATCAATGTATAGTAGTATAAATAGTAAAAGTCATCATTTATTGAGGGCATGTTTATGTCAGTCCTTGTGGTGTGCAGTTATGAATGGTATTAAACTTAATCCCCACATTATTTTTATGAGGTATATTTGATTAACTCCACATGCCTTGAGAAAAGACTGACTTCCATTCCCAAGGATAAGGCAGATTCAGTTTTCTAAAATGCCCTCTGCAAAACATCAAGATGCTGGGAAATTTCCAATAACTACTTTTAAATGTTTTCTCTCTTGCTGGGAAGTATAAGTAAACCTTTAAAGGCCAGGACAAAAAAATTTAAAAAATCAGATGAAACTTGTCCTAGTAGTTCTTACTATGAGCACTGACCCTTGCATTGCCTCAGTGCTGAAAGCTAAAACTAAACACCCAGATTTTGGTCAAGTTAAGCCATTTGATACGGTAGAAGAAATCAGAGCCTCAGACTCAAGCAAATGGAAGGGAGGTGAACAGAGATTCTATGTAAAACTAAGGTTATATCGTACCCCCCTCTCTATGTATTCATCTGTATCTGTCTCCTGTCCACCTGTTATATAATCCCTTATTGTGATGTATATGGTCTCCTGGAATCCCTCCCATATCCGCCCTTCTTTACTCTACCAGACCACACTCCTCTACAAAAGATATTCTTCAGTCAAACTAGTGCTTCACACCCAGTCCTCATAGACACCGACTGTGTCCAGACGTGACTACTTCGCTCTAATAGACTCTCGCATGTGCCTAATGTCTGACGTAGTTTCTATAACCATCCATCACTTCTCTCCTCTGCTATTCTACTACTGTATACAGTCTCTGCCATGTCTACTCCTCACTGTGATCCCCACTCACATGTAGTGTGTGTCTTCCATGTAGTCTGGTGCATGAACGCACATGTGAGTGTACCCTGTCTAGATGTCTACACAGTGCTCACTATGTGCGTTGTGTGTCCCTGCCTTCATGCTCCTGCTACTAGTTAGTCACAACTGCTATATGTGTTTATAGGTCTCTCCAGATACGTCGTGTGTTCTTTAACAACCCCAGTCTGATCACACCTCTCCTCGATTGTTGCGTCACTCCTGTGTCATCCATCCTACCTTAGATCGTCGTGCCCAAAATCTCTGTGCCTGGTGTGCCTCCACTGAGACAGTGCTAAGAAACTATGATACATTAGCGTGTACGTGTGCCTAACCTCTTACAGTGCCTATGCTT
Source organism: Okapia johnstoni (assembly GCA_024291935.2). Taxonomy (NCBI): domain Eukaryota; kingdom Metazoa; phylum Chordata; class Mammalia; order Artiodactyla; family Giraffidae; genus Okapia; species Okapia johnstoni. Next base: position 26,578,668 of record CM044305.1, on the reverse strand, counting down.
CTCAGAGGCACACTCACCCATTACTACAGTTATCTGCTTGTTGCTCCTCAATCCCCTCCTGTCTAAACACTATTCACTGAGTCTAGAACACCCATCCCACATGTCAGTGTGGTACACCTCGTACTATCCACTGAGTATATCCCGATCCATGTTGTCCTGTCCTCCGTTGGTATTCCTCTACCCTCCCATACGTAGAGACACCTCACACTCAGACCATCAAGTGTGTGACTACCCTCTGTCATTAATCTCTAATTAGATCTGAAGTCTTCATGTCTGTGCACTGGACGTCCTCCCCCTATCATCTTTGTCTCATCACTGGTGTAATGTACACAATACACGAAACCCCTCATATATGTCCCCGCCCTCCTCCACACACTCCTCCTTCATCCCCTGTAGTGTCGCTCCCTCGCCAGTGTCACACCCCACCCTTCGTCTCTTTCGATGTAGACACTCTCCGCCTGCACATGTGTGTTCTCTGATACTATGTTCAACACTGTCTGTTGTAGCAGTACCGTCCACCTCGTATGTAATACCCACATAACCACTTATACAGACCTCTATCCACCTATGAATTCTCCTGCGTTCATTAGTACCCCTACCTGTCACCCTCTCCTCCTAAGCAGCTGTCTTCGATTTATTTCTTATAAATGAGACAGCTGTATGCTCTGTCTCTTGTGTCTCCGTGTATCTCTCTCCACCACCGTCACACACACTTGCACTACTCATACTTCTGTGTCTACCCTAACACATCCCATGTTGTCAATACATCACCTCTTGTTGATGCTCCTATGTGGAGAGTCATCAAGTCTGTGTACAACCAACACGAAATATTATTAAATAGACACTGCTCATACTCTGAGTGTGTTATGTGTCCCCATCAACTCCCTATCTCACATCAATTATTCATCAGACTTGTCGCTCACACTATTCACCCTCTCTCGCCTCCCTAAGGCCTCCCATACAACGCTCTCCCCCCTACAAAGTCCCTCCTCGCTCTAACTCATCACATCCTAATACATCGTGTCGTCATAGTCTCCTCCTGTCAACCACATCACAGACATATCTGATACCCATCCACTGTCTATACACCATACTCCCTGTATGAAGATCCCTCTAGGTCACCCACTACAATACTATATACCTGTCTTCCCAACTATCCCCCACCAGCTACTCTATTAGAGTGTTAGCTATAATACCACCCTAGTGCACAACCATCGTCTTTACCCCACTTTCTCTACTTGTGTCGTCCCTGATCCCAAGATCAGACAATCCTCTCCTACTTCCCCCCATCTCCATGCACCTCTGACTCTTCTCTATGTCTAGTATCTCCACTATTGTGTCACTCTCCTGAGATCACACTACTATATCACACAGTAAGCAGTATAGAGTGTGTAAACCAGAGATAATAGAGTTGACTAATGTATGTACAGTAGAACTAGGATCTCCTAGAAACCTATTAATACACCAACGATTATCTACGCCATAACGACCAGTTTGAGTGCAGTGCTTATTAGATCTAATAATCTCTGTCTCCCCTAGCAATACCATTGACAGATATAATAATTAGACTCCCTCTCATACATCACCAATCGTGATGATACAATATAATCTGTCTTCTATATACATAATACATAATGCTGTCAGTACCTAGAATAGTCATAGTGCTACTCGTGTGTGTGTGTGTGTGTATATGTGTGAATGTGCCCTAAAATAATCAACTCACTCTCCAACTCACATATCCGTTCCTCAATAGTTATGTCAACCGCCATGGTCACTAACAATATCAGTCACACTATCTCGTGCCATACTAGTGATGTAGTTAGTCTTGATAACGTCACCACTATCAATACACAAATTATCCCTCTACAGAGACCTATTCAAACGTGTTATCATATCTCAATATCGTGTCACGTAGATGGTGTGTGTGACTACTAATTCTCCCTAACTCCTGCTTGTGCACATACATATCCTACTTGAGCTCGGATTGTAATCACCACCCCTTATCCTCTACTATATAGATAATCATCTATCTATTAGTCAGAACTCCAGAGAACCTCTAATAAATGTCTAAAATGTGATAAAACATATCAATGAGACTCCATCAACCAACACAGTACTACTTAGAAGTGTATGTGTGTTGACCTCTCACTAACTCTCCTAAAAAGATTCAAGGATGATATGATGCATATATGATACATCTTAGATCCTCCCGTCCATATATCGTACTATCGGATCGTAGTACTCTAATATGTCATCTCTCTCACAATTATGAGCTCCACTCTCATATATGATAATAAGGATGGTGTCTGTCATCTTCCATGTGATCACCACACCAGCGTGTAACCACACCCTCTAATTAGTCAGTATCTTCACACTACATCTCATGACAGATAATGCCAAGTAGAATAATATCACATAAAGGAACACATCCGCTTGACTTGAGAGAAATCTATGGACTCACAACTGTAACTCGTCTTGAGATCTCTCAGAGACTCTCTCTTCCGTGCTATGTCAAACTATACCCAGTAGTCTCTCAGTATGTAATATATCCATCATACTCCCCTAATCTAATACTCCTCTCCGGACTAAAATCTCACATTAATATGCCCTAATGACGTCTAAGTAATCTCACACGACCTTTCTTAGTGATGTTTATCAGGACTATGACGTGTCAGTATCTCAATTGTGTCTACCATAAGCCCCATCCACTACAAAGTTCTGTAAGCTCAGCTATACATCTCCACGTCGTGGCTGTGTCCATTTCTAAATCATTTCCTATTAACTTTTATCACATCACTCACACTCCATTCCTGTATAGTAAGCTCTAGCAGTGTGTCTCGTTCACTCCACTATTCTACCACTGAGTTGTCACACTCTAGTGTCTACTACCACTACTAGCGGTAGTCCTACCGATCTCTCTACTCAACACACCACCTCTAGTGTGTTGTGTGTGAGCATCTAACTCTCGTACTCACTTCCACACTGTGACGAATAGTGCCAACAACCATGTCACCCAATTGTACCAATACGTGTGTTGCAAGTCTGACCCTATCCGAAATGTCCTTCTCCTCTAATCTCGCTATCTCTATCTGCCATGTATACCCCTCACGTCCCTACTCATACACATCTATCCTCTCCCACCAGCACACCTTGACAGATGGTGTTCACCTCTACTATGTGCTGCCACCACTTGTATATCACGTTAGAATTGTTCTCCTAGTGTGTGTTCCCAGCGCTCACATACACTAGTGCAAGCAAACCTGTGCAGTCCACGATCACTATGTTGTCCCCTCCTCAACATGTCTGCCTGTGCCTCTAATCACACTCATACTCACTACATATACTGTCAACAGAGATACCCCTGTCTCACCATATCATGCTATTTGTTCCAATACAATATATTATTGTGTGTAACTTGTGCTGTCGTGCTGTCAGTTACTCTGCCTCTCCCCTGTTACGTAGAGTGTCCTATGCTGTCCATTATTTATCAATATACATATCTCACAGAAATACACCCATGAAAAGTGTATTATGGTAGTGTAATTGGTACTTGATATATAACGTGATCTATACCACACACTCTGCAGTAATCCGCACTGTGTCATTCACATAGCCTCTCTCTCCGTACTAATGAGCTGCCCACCTAGCTAGTGAACATAGAAATCGACGTGTCACAATGTCTCTTATAATGTGTGTCTCCGCACGTGCTCTCAAAGATATCATCCTTAAACACTATTTCACTTATCTCATCACATCTGTGCTATAGACACCTCTGACCTGTCTATCCCGACCATCCTATCTTGCTCCCCCATTCGCTGCACCATTTCCTCCAACCTGTCTACCTCAATCTCTATACTTACGATATATTATGAGTGTGTCTAATATACTAGAGCCTATTGATTGTACGTTTCTCCTCTCACCTAACTCTCGGTCGCCCATCTGTACATCACGTGTGATATAACACTGTCTGTATACACTAGCCATCATGTCACCACTAGTCAGATAAAAAGTCAGTCTCTCTGTGTCATGATGATTAGCTCATGTTACACAATTAGTTAATGGTGTTTACTCTGCACTCTATAACATATAACATGACGTCGTGCTAGAGCTGTGCAGCATGAATGTCTACACTCTAACACTAGATATCTACGTTTCAATCGGCAAGTGTAATGTCAAACAGACCGTTCTTGCATACTAATTGACTCTGTGTCATGCATCCCACATGAGCACTGTAGCAATCTCATATAGATATAAGATAATTATCAGTCATCTATGTTCACTCTGTCCTCCACCTCTCAAACAAAAAATCAGTGTTCCATCTGTCCTCCAATATATATGAGATACAGTGTGTGAGTCTGACCTACTAACTCTCTATCTATATATCCTTAGAGATCGACTAATATGTTTCTGTACGATACTCACTTGACCCTAAGTGTCTCATCTACAATCACAATCCTATCTGTGCCTCTCTAGAGAGACCAAAGAGTGAAGAGAACTAAGAGATCAGCTATGTCACTGCTTAGATGCGTCATCTGAACCTATGACACATCTACAACATAATCATGACTATGTCACTCTAGATATCTCCTACCTACGTAAAGTATCTCAACTCAAGAAACACTGTATCACACAATATTAACCAAACTTACCACCCCTCTTAGTGCCTAAACGACCACCCACCCCTCGTATATGACAGATCCCTGTGTCACGTCTCACTTGTCCTCCCCATACAGATATCATGAATACACGTCTCTCATCATCTCTATACCCTATCCTGTCCACATCTATCTACTGATATCCAATACACTAATGTGTGTTCACACTGTGTCTCACCAAATTAAATAAGTATAATACATAGTAGTGTGTCACCCTAGACACGCATGATCTTTAGACTTAGCACATGTTGTCTCCCAATGACGCCGTTCAGAGTATCCATATGTGTGTGTATCCCTGCACAGTGTGAATCCACTCAATCAGACTATCCCTATTCTGTGCTGTATTTGAGTCCACTCTACAGTTTGACTAGTGACTCAACACACACTTGTTCAGCTACTTGTACTATGAGTCCTACATATACAAACCCCCCATGACTCTTTAATCTCATCAGACTGTGTCTCATCACAGTGTCTAATCTCTCGAAGCATGATAGTAAACATAATAGTCCTACTCGCTTCTACCTAAGTCTATCTAATGTATACTACATATGCACCCAGTAGTGATAGACAGATAACACTAGGCAAGTTGCCCATCCTCATGTCACCTAGATCATAAGACTTGTCACCTACCTCCCATCACTCGCGCTACACACAGTTTTAGTAGAGTCCACGCACTAAAAATACTAAGTCTGAATAGCATCCATCTGTACCATAACCTCATACACAATCCTGTGCACACTCTCTCACACAACACACATAACCTCACTCACACATTGTCGTCTATAATAGATATGTCTTCGAGATCTCCTCTGTAATACCTACTACTCAACCGATCACACCTGCTATGTACATATGTGTCATCACGTTTATCACTTCCTACCCACTCACATACCAATAATCTCAAAATCACACTCTCCCATCATAGATACTGTTAGTATAGTATAGACAGATGACCCACATTGCATATCTACAGTGTAAGTCCTTGTGTACAATATATCTGTTGTCCATACGTCTTATGAGTCCCATTAAACTCATATCTACCCTATGTTGTGCTCTAATATGCACTACATATACCTATATACGATGACACTCACTAATATGTATGAGTTGCCACGCTCTCCTGTGTCCAACTGTAGTCCTCACCCCAAATATCTCACATATAGTGTGAACTCACACTACATCCTAAGAGTCCCAACAGAATACACATCGCAAATACTCACATACTATGTAGTGTGGATTATACACTCACCTAAGGACGTTATTAATAGTATAATAGTGTATATAGCTCATATGTTATCTGAATCATCTACATACATACACACTCACCCCACGCCTCATATCTCCCCACCTACTCTAGACCCACGAACTAGACCACTAAAGTACCCCCTCTCTATAGATGTCTCATCTACTCGTGAACACGCAAGTACCTATGAATATATAATAGTCAGACTCTCACATATCACACTATATCATCTCATATCACTGTCTGGATAATGTATAACACACACGACGCACAGTGATGTGAATAGATGCTTTGCTATCAAGTGTAAAATGTGAGTCTGACTGAGATAAACATCTAAGTATTCATTGTGCTCCAGTGGCCTGTTTGTTGTAAGTGGACTGATGTGAAGTGTGTCACTCAGAGATAGCGCTATCAACTACTAGCATTCGATATAATGGATGTATCAACATGTATCAGCGAATCCTGTCCCACATACGCTATTGGTATGTGTAAATAATACCAAACACTAGAGCTACAACCAGACTCTCTGTTGTCTGTGTTAATCTGTTGCAATCTTAAAAAGAGATGTATTAGAGTGAGATGCGTAAGTAGTGCGTCGCCATAATCTCCAATACTCTCTCGCTTCTCTGTATCTCCAGTGTCCACTATATATAATAGGTAGATCCTCATCCATGATTCAAGGTCCACGTTGTCACTGTATCACACCTTCTCTACAGCAATTGTATTGAACCCCCATGTATTAAGATGTGGGTCCCGTCAGTCCACCCATTAATCGTGTGCTATCCCAATTTCCCACAATCACACCTGTAGTGTGTGAATAGTGTACTATGGTGACACACGAGATATACGTCCCCACGCCCGACTCTCAGCGCGCCTCAAAGAGAGTTGATGTGTGTGTGTTGTGTCTCAACCTGGCTACGTTGTATTGGTCTCTGAGTAGTGTGTTCATCTATGTGTTGAACCGCTCCCGTGTACACCCCCCCAACGTCAGCGACACCTTCCAACTGTATCACACACAAAATACACTCCACACATACTTCCTCACGACATATCTCTGTGCCAGCTCCCATATGCTCTATATACTGTGTCTGTAACGACTTAGAGATACGTGATGTCAATATTGAGTATATCTTATCTCTCTGACTAACTGACAACATCACCCACGCTACTGGCCTCATAATCGTTCCAAACACCAGCTCCAACTCTCGGCTGTATACACTTGTAATGACAGTTTCGTGCCCTCTCAATCTTGTCTTCACACTTACCGGATCCCTCCCTCTAAACATGTGTAGGTCTAGTGCATGATAAATCTACTCTTGTAGTCTATGTGTCTCTCACACAAATCCCGATCTGTGTTTATTGTGCTCTTGTGGCATCTAGTACCCTAGTTTCTATTCCCTCTCTACCTATTTATATATAGAAAGATCACACACTAGATAGTGTCTGTATCACACACAGAAATCGTATAGTATGTGTTGTTCACTGTGATACGTCGCGCATATGTGAACCAAGACAGTGATACAGCTCATCACCAACTTCGTGTGTGAAGTGCAGACTTGAGCCAAGTCTCCAATGTTCACTGTTTAAAGTGTACAATCCAGTAACATGAACTGACATAACACGATCGCGTACTTGATGAACACTACGAGACTCACCTATATAATATACTCTGTAGTCTGTACTCACTTACCACTAAAATCTAACAGTCTGCAAGTCGCATATGTCTTTATCGTACTCAGCTCCACCACACTCATATTTTCCTCCCTCTGATCTAATACCTCTTGTGTTGGTGCATATAGTCCTAAAGATACCCAAAAAAAAATACACCCCCACATCTCCTTGAGATCCCCTATATAATATAAGTCTATATTGATGTGTCAAAAATTCTCTAGTCCAATCCTCAGTCTCTTACACATAAATATCCTGAATCTCTCACCTCAATATGAGTTGACCTGTTATAAGCCATTATCACGTAATAGGTGACGCCCACCTCCTCATGTCACCGAATGACTCTCTCGAACTATCTATGAGTAGCCCATAACCACACCTGATCCCCACATGTGTGATCCAACACTCACAATTGTGCTCACCACAATCCACTATACTATTATACCTCTTCACATCTCGCTACTCACTCCACTGAAGCATGTGTCTCTTCATGTGATAACCCTCATATGTGTGAATACAATACCCCCCACTACCCCCCCCCACACTGTATGTACATAGTGTACTAATGGGCCTCCAACAAGATACATGATGTAGAATCTTGACAGTGTCTGATACCTAGCAGTCAGAGACTATAGTGAAGTGGACAAGATATCATGCTTCTCATGTGTTATAAACTCCTTACATACGTCACTATGTGCAGTAGAGTGAATATGTACTGTGTAACTACCATATATCATAACTGTCCAACTCAAAATGTGGACTATGTCCTCTCATCTCCACGCTGTCTCACCTACTGACTTGTCCCATCCCGGTCCACTAGTGTACCAACTATCACTCTAATGCAGCATCATGAAGTCACACATCTCTCCCACTAAGCATGCAGAGTGATCACCAGAAGATTCACAATATAATGATGACTCTATGTGACTTGTCATGTAAGCGTTCTTGATACTCCCAATATATACCACTCTTCCATAAAAAAAAAAAAAAAAACCCAAACCTTATCACCCCTCCCCTCATTTCTATCTACACCAATACTCACCCTACTTACCCAATCCTGCTATGTGTATGTGTATAAGCGCGCGTCACCTCCACCACCTATCAATAAGACTTATGTGTGCTTGTGGATAGTATAGTCTATTCTATGCATAAACACATAACCACATTCCCTCGTCGTAGGTGCTTGCTACTGAGGTATGTCAATTCTAGAATATAGTCACCATAATGAGTTGTGTTATTCTTAATATTAAGTAGTGTGTTGCTCAAAGAGTGACTCACACCAGATGGTGTATAATATCTCACTCTACTTGTGCGAAACGTTACTCATATTCACACTACTCCGATTGCGTACTAACCCTGTAGTGACTCAGTTAATGTCTAGCAGGTGAACTCTATACAAAGATCATCTCTAGCATAGAGTCATCATCTGCTCATCGTTTCTCTAATATCTAGTATATCCCATAGTGGTTCATGTGATACACGTGATACCAGACCCTTTGAGCTGTGTTCTATGTACAGTATGATGTGACTGTAGTCAGACTCTAGTGTGTATGCCTGTGTCGTGTTCAGAATATCACCTCTAATCACTCAAATTATCCGGACACCTAGAAATGTAACTACATAATCACACATAACAAAGTGCTCTCCATATCCAACCTTGTGATAAAGACTCGCAGTTATGTATATCTTGCTGTCCTGTGAAGTCGATCACGAGAAACATGTGTGTGGATATGCTCCTCATATGATTACATATTTTAATGTACGTATCCAATGTGTTTAGAGCAAATAACATACACCCTACTCAACCAACAGTTAAGTGTAATACTAACATAATCAGTGCTACGACCGAGCGTCCATTGTGCTAACTACGCATCTCCGCCCGTCTACTGCGTGTACTCCCCTCTAGTCTGTGACACGTCTCTCTCTGTCGTGTGTCAGTACTCACTGTATGTCCAAACAGTTAACTGCCCTAGAGTCACCGCACTCAATCTCCCAATACTTTGTATACAGAGTATCATCACGTCTGGCCTTGCCGTATCACTGTTGTGACTACCTGTGGGATTTACCGTAGTCTGGTGCCCTGCACCCTATATATACTGTTTGCTCTTGTGACCTACACAGTGTGTCCTTAATCTCCGTGGAGACACTATAATCTCTTCGTCGCGTAGACTAGTTTGTAACCATGTCCCTGTCTACGAACCTATCCTCTATGCTGTTAATTCGTATCAGAGAGAGGACGCCCTATCCGTGTGACTTTGAACCTCCCCCTCACCCCCCATTAGATCCTAAGTGTGTCGCACATGCTGCACATAGATGTGCGGCCTGGTTCACTCGTCCGCTGTGCATTTTATCTACCGCGCCCATCTTTTCCAACTTCCACCAGTTCCTCCGTGGTTGGTGTCGTGCATCACAGTCTATGTGCGTCGTATCGACCTGTCATTTTCTGTGTCCCATACATACTGCTTGCAAGAGATACATTGTGTGACAATAAACTGGTGCACAATATACCATAAACTACGCATAGTGACATCTGGTATAATATGTTGTGTGTGTTCCCACAAATATCATGCCTTCACACATACAACTCTAATATAATAACACTCTGTAACACATAATATAGATAGTGTGTAGTGTGTGATCTATCCATACCAAACTCCATCCTAGAGTTTTCGATCCTGTGTTCTATGTTGTTGTGCCCCATCTCAACATATATCTAGAACACATATAAGAGACGCTCATACGACCGCTCTACTTGCTAAAATTCTCAACGCACCATCAAATCATCCAGTTCCCTGGATGACTAGTGCTCGCCATCCCTACCATTCGTAATATTGCACTACAATCTACACAATACCTCACCTATCACATGTGAGACTACAAGTCAAGTAGTACACATACACAGATCCAGAGAAAGATACAATCACACTCCACTGTCTAGAATCACCTGTATCCACTCTACCCCATGTGGCGCCGACCTAGTTGTGTGTACCTATGTGGTCATGTATGCATTCCTTTAAGTGTACTCTCTCTCAGAGTGACTTCTTTAGTTCTTAGTACGTCGAGACAGCCCCTGCCCCGCTCCTAAATCCTCTATACACATACTCATAATCCAGAGAGTGAAACACTCTCTGTCATCTCAACTTAAGTGCTCTTCCGCCACAACTCCCCTTATTCACAACATCACTATACTACAGTTCATCTTCACTACCATCAATCCCGTTGAGATATATGTACACATCATGAATATCATCAGTTGTACCATGTCTCACATTCTCCAGCACCAAGTATAGACATATCTGTGTCATGATATCACTCTCATCACACCCACCTAGCATCAGGTCCTCATATCACCCAAACTCCTGTCGCCTCTCATGTGTTCTCTCTAATCTACCTATATACAGCTATCCGATCTTCACTAAATAGATTGTGTACTCACTTCAGACAACTGATAACTAGTGCATCTCTACACACATAGTCTCTACCAATGACTCCCCACCTCTCAAACGCACCTCAGTGTACATGCCACACATATCAAATGCATATGTTCTCCTGTACCATAACCAGTTCTCAACACAACAGTCTAACCCACCAGACCTGCTGGTTGTACATGTGTCTGTCAATGTCTCCATCTCCCTAGATTGCTCTACCTATACTGTCTACACTACACCCTAATTGTACTGAACAGATGACTCCACTCTCTATAGTTTGTTGTGTCTCTGTGTCTAGAACACCACTCCTCAGATAGAGTGTAATCTATCTACTCTATCCCGTTGATGTCAATTGTAAGTGTAATATGTTTTACCCTCCTCTGTTGTACCGATGGTTCCCTAGGTACACACTGTGAAGACTCGCTCCTAGTCTGTGACTTCACATTGCCTCTATGATCCTCCTCCCCACCTACTCAGTGTCCCTATGTGTCAACTCACCTAGAATCTCCCAGTATACTAATCCACTACACCACCTTTGTGTCAGTCCCACTGTGTAGTCATCACTTACTTATCTATCAGCAAGATGTATCTCTCTCTCTATGTTAGAAAATCACAATTATGTGTCACCTCCATAGATGCTCTCTACAACTGATGTGTGATCCGCAACTATATAGCTGAACACCTACAGGGTCGATTGCAATCCACATGCCTGTGTGATACATAATCTAACCACTGCTCAACTGTCCCGTCCATACTCATAAGTGATGCGTTGATGAAACAATTGATGATAGTAGACGTAGTCTCTCCACACCTCTAATCATCCCTCGTCCTCAAGAGTCTCCAGTGTGATACTCCTTCCACTACTGTATGCGATGCGCCCGTGTCACCTCTGTGTCACCCTCCCCCCTGTCCGGTGTACTCTCTCAATAATCACTCACAAGTACACATTATATGCCTGTCCACCCTATTCCCATCCCCATGTTTCTCCTAACCTACTGAATCACATAATCCATTTCATGATACTTCTCCCAACCTGACAAAGTGAATCTGTTCATGTACCATATCCCTATATTGTCCTCACATCTCCTTGTGTGTGTGACGTGTCCTTACATAGAGTGGTGTGTGTTCGTCTCTATTTGTTCTGAATCAGCTTCTCAACGCACATCCCCTACATATCCAGAAGAATCTACACACACTGTGGTGTGTGTATCCCATCATTACACCGAAAATGTCCCTACTCGCTATGCCATTGTAGACACTGTTTGACAATCGCATACGCATCCTCCCCTATACATATGTATATCCAGACCCCCCTCGACTCTAGAGTGCACTATGTGTGATGTGTGTCCCCCGCTGCATGTGTGTCGTCATTGTGTCGTCCTGAACGAGCGCGCAGTGCGCTTTCCATGTGTAGGTCACTGGCGCCCCCCTAACTTTGTGTGCGTGCGATAGTGTGTGTCACCCAATTAAAGTGCTCCCATATCGTCGTATTCCTAGATCATGTGCTGTCACCTAGTGTTGATCCATGATGTGTGCCTTGTGCACACAATTTCTTGTGCTTCTGTGACACCACTCGTCAGTACATCACATCAACATAGCTCTCTCTCTCTACACCACATAATACTCCCTCACCCCAACATACACTATGACAATCTACCTCTAGTAATAATATCGTCAAACATTCCATAGCCCATGTCAAGAGTAAGGTATTACTCCTAGTCTATTTCTCTCAGAGCTGTGTGTGATACCATGTACTACATGACAGTCTAAGAGTTCTATAAAACAGAGTGTCACACATACAAGTACTCTCACCATGTGTTCTCTCTACAGTACCTCGTTGTCGCTATACATCTATAACTGTCCTGTGAAACCTGTTATCGTGTTTATGTGTGCGTGTGTGCCCCTAGTCAGAAGTCTGCTCTTGTGTGTTATGTAGTAAGTAGTTGTTGTGATTGTATAGACACGCCCATGATGATCTGACGATGTGTGCCTTCAAGAGTCGTGTCTGATCGTCCCATAGTGTGATGTGACAAACATTATATATTACTGACAACCATGCACACATTCACGTTATGCAAACATCGTGCGTGTACATTGTATGTCTGTAAAAAGTGTGACGTAGCTCCATAAAATTATGGTTGAGTCAGTTGTGTTTGTATTCTCGCTGTTCTGATGTGTATCGACCTACATGATGTAGGTGTCGCCATCTGACATGATCGTGAGAATGGGATATAGTGGCCTTCTTGATGCACTAGTGTATACTACCGCCACGTCGGTGTAACTATAAAACATCCTTTGTCTGGCTAGGATTTTATTTCATCTAGTCTCTACCACCTCGAGTTCTGTCACTCCAGTCTCTGTCAGTGAAATATAGATGGTGTTCTCTGTATTGTCATGCCTAGATTACAGACATATAAGTTACCTGCTTCTGAGCATATGTGTCACCTGCGTAGGACAATATGATCAGTATAAGAAAAGAGAATATCACCCATGAGAAGAGGAATCTCTCGTGATTACAGAGCAAATGAGCTACAAACTGTCGGACCTCACAACGCGCTAGTACTAGCACCCCTTGTCTGAAATGTGTGATATCGTGACCAGAAATGATCCCGATGGTCGCTAACTGACTCTCATATCTACACTTTTGTCCCACGATAGTCCTGAACCTATACATGTGTACATGCGCTCGCTGATATGTGTGGACACGTTGCCTCCATAATATGAGCTAATACTTGTCATGTGATGAATATCTCACTGTATATTATTTGTACTAGAAAAATATCTAGTGCTCACTCAGTCGGCGTTGTGTGACGACTCTGCACTGTGTGCACCGGGAATGAGATGAATCGGCTCCGGAGAATGAATAGCTCCGTGAGTCGCACTGCGAGAGTGATGTGTGTACTACCGGACACATGAATAGAAGTCTCTACATGAGTTCAGAATGTATAAAGTTAGAGACGCATTATTCATATTTGTAACCATGGTAGAGCTCTGCGTAACTCATATGTGTGAGAAAATCCGCCGGCGACACGATACCTCCTAGCGGAGTGAGCGCTCCCTGAGGTGGTAGGTGTTGTCCCCTGACCCCGGAGATGCGGTGCAGGCATCTCGAAATCTCTACTTTGAGAAGAATGTTGACCTCTCCGTCTAAGATAGTGAGCTGAAGCTCCTTACCTAGAGCAAGGTCGTAACCGATAATGCAGAGTGTAGGTGACAGACTCGCTCGCCATGTACTCTAGTGTGTTGTGTGATCAGATGATTAGACTCCTGAGGGTGGTTTGTCTCACAGATTGTAGCACGCGTAGGCGGCTTGTGCGGACAAGTACAGATCTTGTTATATGCTCTATAGACAGGAGTCTGGCCACTCTAGTCTGGTTTTCCTGAGTATATAGAAAGTGATCGTCTTGGACAACTAGACGAATGTGTCTTTGGAAGAGTGATAAGATGGAGACTCTCGAACTCCTAAAGATCTCATGATCAACTTTGGTTCAAAAGGATCGTCAACTGTCTGATGTTTGCTTTTGTGATCTAACGGAATTAGATGTTGTTAGGAAGTAGTGAAAGAATAGGTGTTAGTCAGGCAAGACTTCACTGTTAGCGAGGCCGTTGATATGTGTTCCTAAGGTTATGATAACATAGAAAGGAAACTAAAAAAATAAAACTCACACAAAAACTATCGGGAGCCTGCGGTGTCCTGCGCTAACACGTAAGATTGTGATGGTGAGTACGGCTATCACAGTATTTCTTTATAAGATTTTGAGAGAAAGAGACAAGATGTTTTCGTCTGTCCTCAGTGAGAATGTGGGGTCATGTAGAAGAAAGAAACAAAAGAGGCATTCAATAATGGCTGTTTGATTATTGTTGGAGTGAGCTGAAAAATGGTAAGATGGCTAGAGAAGGTGGTGGTGAGAAACCATTATGATGAACAGGCTGAGAGAGGGGCAGTTTGTCGGGTCTGTCAGTTTGAGATTCTTGTAGATATCAGAGTGAGAGTCCATCCTTAGTTCACAGTACTTCGTGCCTGGTTGAGAAGGAGATGTGAGCTGAGCTCTTGACGCCTGGAAGTAAGAAGTTTCCAGTCTTCTGTTTATCACGTTATCCTTGCTGCTGCTGCTGCTGCTGAGTCGCTTCTAGTCGTTGTCCAAACTCTGTGTGACCCATAGATGGCAGTCACTGGCTTCCACCCATCCCTGGGATTCTCCACAGGCAAGAACAACTGGGGTGGGAGTTGACCATCTCCTGTCGCCAATGCTCTCATGAAAGCTGAAAATGAATGAAAGTGGAATAGACGCTTCGTTGTGTCCACCTTACTGTTGAGATCGACCTAGGGTACTATAGCCTTCCAGATCCTCGGTCGTCATGGGATTTTCCAGGTGAGAGTATGGATGTGTGGGCTTCATCTTACCTTTCTCCCACCTTATCTTGTGTGACACTTGAGAAATACTCTAACCTCCACCAATCCAAGTATATTTCCTAGCTATAGATATGATTAGGCTAAAGAATCAGCGACCTGCTCAATAGCACTGAGTAGACCTCGGTACCCTGTGATCTATACTTGTGTTTGGGAAGGCGAGAGGGGGATGGACACCTCACACAGTGATTCTTGCGCGACTGGGGAGAATTTCATGGAACAGAAGAGACCTGGGGGCTATAGGTACATGGACGGGTCCCAAAGAGTTGGATACAAAACTCAGTGACTAACCACTTTCACTTTCAGAATGGGTTAGGGTATAATTAAGTTATTCTTAAGGGCCTCCACCTCCATTCTCCAAACATGCTGAAGAGTGCCATTTTTTCCTTGTTGGTAGGATTTTTTCCTATAAGGGGTCCAAACCTTTTTTGACAGACTGGTACTACTTTTAGCCAGCCCTCCCCACCATCTCATAGGATAAAGAGTGTAGCTTTCTTCTTTAAGATAAAGAAGTTCACACCATGGTGAGAGTATCATAAAAGTATGCGTTGTTGTTATTCCCATTTCTGAGAGAAGGCAGAGGCAAGACCTCTTTAATTCTTAAATCTATTAAGAGTTTACCGCATTTACATACCTGTCACTCGTCTCTTGAGATGTACCTAGCTACTCTAGTTAACGTCTTGAGTTGATTCTTATCTATTTGTGTTACTTAATGGAAAGGACTTTTTGATCGTCCTGTAAAAATAAACAGAAAAGCGACGTTCATGATTTTTTTCCCTACAACAACCCAGCTTAACCTACCTTGTAAATTTGAAAGTGATTTAAAACATTTAGAAAAGTACACACCTCTCAATGCAAGAGATCCTCTGATTAGAAGGCTGTCTGATATTGGTAATGCCAATAATCCCAAAGACTTCCATTGAATCAGTAGACAATCTGTAGAGGATTGTTGTGTCTCGACTCAAAGGCATAGGTTATAATACCGCCCAGACGAGATTAAATCAAACCAGCAGGCTTCCCCAGGGTGAGGGATTGAGGGGAGATAGTCAGCTAACTGCCCCAGAAGGTCTCAGTCACTTGACTTGTCTGCATATGGTAATGGTATCCAGCACGCCCTCGAGTAGCACTACAGCTGTTCTTCAAGATATATATTGCAAAACGTTGCGATATTGGATCAGGAATGAGAGAGGGGTCCCGTTTGGACCATCATCTGAGGTCCAGGACAGTTTGAGGAATGGTGTAAGGAATAGATGTTCTGCTAACTATTAGATTTATGTTGTTTCATAACACAACCTTAACCCATGCGATGAGTCATGATATAGTATTCAGACTTCGATCTAAATCATGTGCGTACCCCTAAAGTATTGTTCCCTTCCTCTGCTTCACAACCTGTGTAATCACGCAATTCCATCTTATGACATTTATACTCATGTATGACCAGCACTTCCTTCATACAATCTACACCTTACTTACACTTATCTCTCCTAAAAATCCTCTCTGTACACATCCCTTAGTGCGCAGAGCCAGCGGACTCGAATACCCACAACATTGTGAAGCGTAAAGCTTACTGTGTCTGCCCTCGACTTCCTGGACACCGTGAACACAGCGCACTCTCTTCTATTCATTCTTGTTATAAGGCCATGGCAGCTTGGTGTACGACTTGCGACGATGTGAGGCTATCGTCATTAGTATTATTCCGCATATCAGATGATAAGTAGTGATGTAAAAGAGTCTTGTATAAGAGATATGATTTCTCTTGAAGATAAATATATATAAATATATATAAACCCTTTGCAAAGCTTATCAACATAGACAGAGAGTACAGCCTGCATGCTTGAATAGGAGTCACTCGAATAAGAAATATATGGACCATTCCATAACGTTTGGTGTTGGTGTATCATGGAAGTCTTAGAATCAAAAAGAACCTCTTGCTGTCTATACCTCAGAAAAACTAGACTGCACCTCGCTGCATGGACAAAATAGCAGAAGAATATAACTAGTGGAGAAAGAATGCTAAGTCATGCACTGGACAAAGAACCATAATCCTAAGGCAGAAGTATATATTGCCCTTAGACATTGATGTCTCAGTTCCCTCTAAAAGCAATATGTCTCTGGAATGATCAATAAATCCATGAGAATGTTATGTGTTGTATATAAAAAGTACTGACCTAAGACTTCACTTACCATTGGATTGTGAAAATAGGGCGTCAGATTACTAGTAATGAGTTTGTAGTGATATAAGCAGAGAGAGAGACTCCTTCGCGCAGAGTCATATTAGGCGATACATAAGAAAGTAAAAAGTATGTGATGAGTGTTGAGTAGAGATTAGAGAGAATTGATATCACTTAGCAGGGAAACAACCTCAGTTTCACTTATTATTTCTCCATAACTTGAAGCTCCAAGGACTGAGAATCTCATTCAACATCTATTATCCTTTATATGTCATAAACTATCACAAGAAACTACATAAGTGTATTTTCAAATATTACTGCCTATCAGAGGAATTAGTCTGGTTTATATGATCCGTGTTACGGCATCTAACTGGAATGAGATGTAATCTTGAGATGTGACATAAAGGATCTGATGGAACGGTGTGGTTTGTGATTACAGAGATATCTTGTTACCTTTTTCATTGTCTCTTTATGAGTACCTGTTACACGAGTACATCCAGTTAGAGCTCCATGAGCTCTCAGCGTGCGTGGATGGCGTAATTTAGTGTCAGGAGAGAGCGACTCCTCACACATGACCACAAGGCATACGGACTTCTCAGTATCACCATGAGTTGATCCTGGGTTGGTCCTTGTGGCTTAAGACTCTGTACTGTACGAGATGCAAGAGGGTCAGGTTACGGATACCTGGTCAGGGAGCTAGATTCCATATGATGTGCACCTTCCTGTCAGTTGAAAAAGGAAGATCCTGCATAGCCTACAACTAAAAAGATCCCCACATGCCCTCATTAAGACCCAGCACAGCAAAAAAAAATAAATATTTTTAATAAGAGGAAGGTTTTTCTAGGTAGACGTCTTCCCATAAGTGTCAATCAGGTCAGCTGTGCTCATTGGTTGAAAATTGTGAGACTCTTGAGAAATATAATGAGACGAAATTATTGCGCAAATGATAAGCAGAATTTGATATGTCTGATTTTTGAGTGACATGTGGATGCGGTTTAGTTATAGGGACCTGATATGACTTTCTAATCTGGTGATCTGAAGGCCTGAGAGAAGCTGAACCAATGTTAATATCTGGAGGATCCCAGAAGCTGTATTATTTCAGACGAGAAGCCACTTTAGGTGCAATTGTGGCTAGAAAAGCCTGCTCCTTGAAGTTAGTCTGTGTCTAATCAGCCTGACTACAGCAATTTACTTCATGATAATTCTTTTTAAATCTGGTTAGTCATCAAAATCACACAGATAGAGGGGTTACAGGAACTTTAGTCTACACATATTCCCTTCTGACTCCCTTTGAATTTCTAATTTAGTAGAATTTGATTGAGCCTGAGAACTGTATGTTGAAAGTTCCTCTAGTTTCTGATGATTATTCAGACTTGGAACTCTGGTCCTGACCTTTAGCTGAGCATGAATTGTTTCAAGGCAGTCCGCTTTGCTAATGGGCCCTATGTCTCAGTATCATTCCCAATGTGGACCATTAACTTTATCCTATTCATCCACTACTCATTAGAGCTGAGTGATCTCTTTATTCCAGAGATGATACTCATTTTCATTTCCTGAACAATTAAACCAAGCATGGATCAAAGTGGTTCTCCTTCAAGGCCACAGTTCTCTGCTGGAGTAGAATGTACTCTTTCTAGGAAACCATGCCAAACTTCTGACTGTATAGAAAGTACATTGCTATATTCCCCAATATGCTGTCTCTCTTCCCCTCCTAAACCACATTCTAGATAGAACAGACATTCCCTGTGGGACCAGCTTGAAAGACACTAAGCCCTTCTGAAGGGGTTTATCAGGTGGCCCATTGGAAAAAAAAATCCACCTTCCAGTGCAAGAGACATAGGAGACACAGGTTAGAGGGTTCAATCCCTGGGTCAGGAAGATCCCCTGGAGACAGAAATGGCAACCCACTCCAGTATTCTTGCCTGGAGAATCTTGTGGACAGGGAGCCTGGTGGATTACAGTTCATGAGGTCACAAAGAGTCTAACATGACTGAGCACAACAGCACAAGGCCCTTCTACATGGCTGTGGTAACTATGTTCTGTCACTAAATTTTCAGCTATATCTGACTTAGGACAAATACAGCAGCCCTCCAAGTGAGATCCTACCACCTGAGAGCCAGTCTCTCCCCTCTCACCCCACACAACTTCAGCACAATGGAGTTCACCTACAGATGATGAGAAAATGCCACTGAGGGGAGGAGATAGAGGAGGAAGCTGGGAAACAGCTTATGTCTTTTTCATCTGGCTTAATATCCCATAAGAGCACTCAGTGACAGACGACCCTGGTCTCTAACAGGGAATTGAGTGTAATAGACCACTTTGCCAGTATTTATCTCTTCCCCGTGCCCATATCAGCACACCCGAGTCTTCTTTCTGTACTCCCAGCCTACTGCTCAATAAGTTTCCAGCGTATTTGGCAGGTAAAAGCAAAAGCAGCTGTTTTCTACATCTTGTTCCTGCTGTTTAAGGTGCACGACCCAGCCAAATGAATCATATCAGAGCCAGAGACCCCGGCAGGAGTCCCTTGCTACAAATGTGCAGCCTTTTCTATCTTCTCTACTTGAAGAACAAAAGATCTGAAAGCCTCAGAGTAACCTTCCAGCACAATAGTACAACTGTTTGCTGAGCTATAAATGAGGGGTTTTTCAGTATTGTGTGGATAAGTAGGGTGGCAGGAAGCCATAAACACACTCTGTCTCCCCCTTCAACTTCTCTAGAACCATGGTGATCATCTGAAGAATCTGTGATCAAATTGTTTGTGATAAATATTGTTCATCTACATGCATATGGAGAGGATGAAAAAGGATCAGTCATCACAGACATCCCATGAGACAGAGATATTTTTCAAGTTTTGTAGATGCCACATCTAGTTGGCACCAATTGGAGTAGAATCTTAACCCCACTGGTGATTGACTTTAGAGGTCAACAGGGTTGAGAGCATTTTGTCTCAAGGGAAGCTGAACACTGGCTCCTGGCTATGATGGGCCTGTGCGTGTGTATGTTAGTTGCTCAGTCACGTCCAACTCTTTGCAACCTCATGGTCTGTAGCCCACCAAGTTCCTCTATCCATGGAATTCTCCAGACAAGAATATTGGAGTGGATTGCCATTTCCTTCTCCAATGATGGCCCTGCATCACAGTAAAAGAGATCCAATAGAGATCACTAAGGTACATCAGAAAAGCACCACTTGTGGTTATTGAGGCTCCATTTGAGACTACCTGCCTGAAGACTGAAAACTGTTTTATTCATAGCCAAACCTTATAGCCATCCTTAGTCACTCTGTAGACAAGACTGACGGACCAATTTCCCACACATCAATTGAAGTCCCAGAGACCAGAAACACTGTGTTTTAGACTTTAGCCTGAGAGTCTGAATTCCTGAGTGGAGATTTTGACTACCTTCAAGAGATCTTCCATGCCGAGGCTGCTGTCGCGTGACTGTGTCCAAGGGCCATCACAGCCAGTTCATTTACAGGACAATAAAAATTTGACACAATTCTCAGTCTATCTGCAATTGGTCTCAATAGGCTCTGACTCCCTAGAGACTTTCTCCACTGGGGTAATCCCCTCTCCACCTCAGCTTGCAAGCACAACCTACAGGTTTTGTACTTGGGACACCTTGCCTCCCTGCATCTTATATGTGCATTATGGGAGAGTCACTGCATTTGTAGCTTTCTTGGACAGCAGCAGAAGCAGTTGCTAGAAATCAACTAAGTTTTGCAGTGGCTCCATTCCTACTTTTGTTTCTGATCTCCATTCATTGTTTTGTTCTATAACTTGATTTTACCACAAGTTTGGGATTTTTATTCTTACGTACACTCTCTCTGTGTTACTTAAACTTGTGGTCTTAATCCTCACCCAACTAATCTGTAGACTCTGATTCTGTCCATTCCATACCAGGGGAAATTTTCTATGATATTTAATTTTTTTGCAATATCAATTATTTATTAATTGCCTAAAGTTGAGAGTGATATTATAAGCATATGTACAATCCAAGAGCACCTTATTATTGGTCCAGAGAAACTTTACTGACCAGGGGGCTTCTGAAGTTGCCTTGAAAAGACTGGGATTAGAAGAACTCTGTAGATGCCTGTGAGATTTACTGTATTATACTTCCATCACTTTCCTTTTGAAGCTGAAATAATACATCAGTTTGTTCCTGTCAGAGCAGAAGACCAATTTCATTTGTCTACCTATGAAGATGAATGGATGCAGCAAAAATCCAGAAATGTCTTTATATATATTACTGTTCAGCTCATTGACCAGTCTATCAATGCTTTACTTGAAAGTCATGGCTATCTGATGTCAAGTTCCATTGATAAAGCTATTCCCAAACATTACTTTCAAGTGTACTTCCCTCAGAGGTCACAGAAGAACTTAAGTGACCTGCAAAGACCTAAAACAGATGAAGTTCCAGCTAACCATCACAGCAATGGTTTTAACATTTATAATCTTTCTTTTTATATAAAGGAAACTACAAGGAGCACCATGCACTTGGGTTTAGAGTTTTTCTGCCCAGTGGGTATAAACCAAGTGAAATTAGCAAAAATAAATCAAGAAGGCCCTTGTAAATAATGTAATATTCTTTTATATTTAAAGACACTGTATACAAACACATGTGCACATCTGTGTAACTATAACCTATATGCCTATCAAACACATTAACAAATATGCCACAAGCAGCAGTTGTGTCAGAACCCTTTATGAGTTACAATGGGTTAAAGCAACAATTTGGGCTCTCTTGTCCAAGAAACACTGTGTAGGCCCTTGTTTCCTTAGGGAAAAGTAGGACAGACTAATTTGAAAACAAGGAAAAGAAAACAAAGTGAAGCTTTTGATGGTTACTGGGATTGTAAGCAATTGTAAATTCTCTCCCTGATGTAAATTATCTTCTCTCTCTGCTTTTCTCTTTATCTCCATTTAATTCCTTTTGCAAAATACTGGCTTGATTCTTCTCGAAAAATGTATCTCAACCTGCTAAAAGTAGGAATAACCATCTAGAAATGTTATATGCAACTTGTTGGGGACCAGTCATTTTTCTTCTACCATCAGTTCAGTTCAGTCGCTCAGTCGTGTCTGACTCTTTGCAACCCCATGGACTGTGGCACGCTAGGCCTCCCTGTCCATCGCCTACTCCCAGAGTTTACTCAAACTCATGTCCATTGAGTCGGTGATGCCATCCAACCATCTCATCCTCTGTCGTCCCCTTCTCCTCCTGCATTCAATCTTTCCCAGCATCAGGGTCTTTTCAAGTGAGTCAGCTCTTTGCATCAGGTGGCCCAAGTATTGGAGTTTCAGCTTCAACATCAGTCCTTCCAATGACTATTCAGGACTGATCTCCTGTAGGATGGACTGGTTGGATCTCCTTGCAGTCCAAGGGACTCTCAAGAGTCTTCCCCAACACCACAGTTCAAAGGCATCAATTCTTCGGTGCTCAGCTTTCTTTATAGTCCAACTCTCACATCCATACATGACTACTGGAAAAACCATAGCTTTGACTAGATGGCCCTTTTGAATTGCAAGTAATGAAATGCTCAGCTATCCTCAATCCCAAAGAAGTCCAAGTGTACAGTAAGATCCAGGGTATTCCTCACCTTTGAACTTTTTTGAGGATGTTCTCCCGCCAAGTGTTGCATTTGGTATTAGCAATGGTCCACACATGGAACATCAGTAGATTATATAATTCTTCTAATCATGCTGTACACTATACTTCTCAGTGTTTCAAATATTTGGACTCTTCATGTCATCTGTAAACCTCCTGTTGTATAAGCACATTCTCAAGTCCTCATTCATCTTTTTCCTCTGTCTTTATGTGCTGAACTTTTGGACGGTGTCAGTAGTTTGCTGCATAGTTTGAACCAGATAACAAACATGAAATGGTTTTGTCAAGCAGATGGCTGACTATTTTCTTATCCTGAATAGATTCATTGTGTTCTCTAGGATATGAAAAAATAATGTTAAATATCAAACAAAACATTCAGCTACTTAAGCACGCACAAGTTGGTAGTTAGGAGCCATCCCATCCACTTTGTACTCCCAGGCTCTATAAATGGTGGGCTTGGAGCGACCCTCATTTGTTTGGGGCAGAGGGGTGAACTACCAGTGTTTTTGTCTCCCTGAGGAGTAAACAGGAGCCATCACACTCTCCCCCTGGGCCATGGATTCAATGTGACTCTGATTCTTTCCTCAATTTTGAGACAGCTTTAGAATATGTGAGATTGGTGGAAGAATGAAGGAAAGGCCAATTTTTGACCTCTTTTGTGAACCCTTTTGAGGTAAATCTTATTCCCATCTCTTAGAATGAGATAAACTTAGCACTGACTGTTTTCAGTTGAAGGCAACAGCCGAAAATCTAAAATAACAGAGTCTACTGTGTTCATGATGTCACAGTGCAGCTTCAGAATAACCCTTAAGTTAAATAAGGGGACAGGAGGAAACAGCTAATCAAAATTGCTCTCAAACCCAACAATGTAATTCAGTCAAATTGAATATTCTTTTTTTAATTGAAGTATAGTTGATTTACAACGTTGTGTTAGTTTCTAGTGGACAGCAAAGTGACACACACACACACACACACACGTACATATTCTTTTTACATTCTGGTTTGTTAAAGGATATTGAATATATTTCCAGGATATTGAATATAGTTACAATAGGACCATGTTTTTTATATATTTTATATATAGTAGTTCGTGTCTGCTAATACCAAACTCCTAATTTGTCCCTCCCCCACCCTCTTTCCCTTTTCATAACCATAAGTTTTTCTATGTCTGTGAGTCTGTTTCTGTTTCATAAATAGATTCATTTGTGTCATATTTTAGATTCCACGTATAAGTGATGTCTTAATATTTGCCTTTCTGACTTACTTTGGTCATCTCTAGGTCCATTCCTGTTGCTCCAAATATGACAGACTGAGTATGACTACTTGGCATTTGAAACACATTACAACCTCTTCATAGATGACAAAGAAAAAACTAAAGGAAGCAGTTGCCTTAACTACCAGGCCTATTGAAGTTGAAACTCCAGAAGATAGAACTTGATCGGGACAGTTTGTGCAGTGTGGTGCAGCTGCTAAATAATGTAGATCAGTGCCCTCTTGGGTCTCCACGTTAATTCCCCAAGTGCCAGGAGTTTAGGATTTGGTTTTAGCACATCTCTTTAGTTAATCCCTATTGTTTTACACTGGCCGAGGTGGCAGCATTCAAGGTGGCAATTAATGCTCTCCCCCAAGCAGAAACTTCAAGGATTGCTTTCCTTTATTTGCATCAGAATTTGGGACATAGATTTTTCTTGTTTTGTTTTTAGTTCCTCTGCTACAAACATCATTCAGAGAAATGAGGTTTAGCTTTAACATTGGCTAAAATGTTTCACTACTTAGGGAAAACAAAATGCTGGAAATCAAAATGTTTGGCACATCCCGCTCTTATTGATAAGTATAAGAGTAAAAAAATAAGTAAAATAAATAAGTTTATCATTTACTGCATGATGATCGTAAACCATGCTATAATTTTTTTTTTGTAAAATCAGCCGTCTGACATCTATTCTTCTTTATTTACTAGAAATATTTATATTAAATTTTTCTGAACTAAGAGTCTGACGTTTTCTTTGCAAATTGAACCAGAACAGGCCAGAATCTATAATTCTTGTGGAGATCCCTACTCAAAACCAGATATCTTTCAGAATTCTAGCCCACTAAAAAGAATCCCTTTTTTGCCTCAGGACCAATGAAAGGGTCAATTTTTCATTGTTAAGCCTGAATCTGTTGAGTAGTTTAAAAAGAATAACTGAGAGCTTCCTGATGCCTGGCACATAGTAGGCAACCAAGGAATATTTATTACATCATTGGAAAGAAACAAAGGTTCATGGAAGATGCCAAGAATTCAAAGTACATCTTTTGCACACTCATGCTGCCCGTTCGTAAGATCCCTTTTAATCTGGTACCCGGCAGAAGGTTTTCCTCATGAAAACCTCCTTCACTCAGTGGGTTTTCCACAATCATATACAGGCATCAAAATCCTGTTTCCCACTTTTCCATCAAAAAGGCAAAATACTGACAGTTTCTCCCATTCCCACTCGTAGATCCCACAGATATTGGGAGAAAGTTATTTTTATGACCTTAAACTATCTCATGCTCTATTGTGAATTACCATTGTCAGGATTATTTATTTTAGCAATTTTTGTTTATATAGATACACACACACACACACACACACACACACACACACACACACACACACACATACACACACACATACGTATATAAAAATTTGTGAAGTATGTCACCCAGAAGGGATTTTCAGTCAAAGTAGGATAGAGGATTTTGGACAAAAGCACTCTTCTGACATTCTTTAACTTAGTAATGTAGATTTGATTTTCTTCATTTGGCTGAAAAGTATTGTTGCATTCTACTAGATTTTTCTCTAGTTTGGTTCCAGTCTCTCCATAGTGAGAGAGTATATGTATAGTTTAATTCTTCAAAATATTCTGTGCTTAATATTTGCTGCTGGCTAGAAGGCTTAACTATGAGAGAAATAGATGTTTATAATCATTTCCCCAGGTCTCATTTTAATGGAAAAAACACCCACACTCCTAACTCATTTGCAACCATGAGTTTATCTATCATCTTAAATGAAATAAAATTTATTATATTTTATAGTGAGCTTAAC
The DNA here is from genome assembly GCA_024291935.2 of Okapia johnstoni. Taxonomy (NCBI): domain Eukaryota; kingdom Metazoa; phylum Chordata; class Mammalia; order Artiodactyla; family Giraffidae; genus Okapia; species Okapia johnstoni. The sequence goes on along the minus strand of CM044305.1, from coordinate 26,552,427 downwards.
AATTATAGTAAAGACATGTACCTCCTTTAGTGAATGATGACTTGTATAAAGTCACTGGGATTATTTGTCTAAATTTTCTCTGTTTTAAAGCCTGTGACTCAGACAGTAAAGAATCCACCTGCAATGCAGGAGACCTAGGTTCGATCCCTGGGTTGGGAAGATCCCCTGGAGGAGAGCATGGCAACCCACTCCAGTATTCTTGCCTGAAGAATCCTATGAGCAGAGGAGCCAGGCAGGCTACAGTCCATGGGGGCCGCAAAGAGTTGGACACAACTGAGCACAGCACATTCATATTTTAAATATATGTGCTTTGGTGCAAATTCTCAGTTTTTATTTCTCATGAAAAATATATTCTTCAGAATGAAAAATGCATTCTTCCACAGTTTCTTAGGCATGCTGTACTCTGATTGAAGTAAATGTTGGGGCACAAGGGTTAATCTGTTATTTTGAAAAGGAATGTGAGGGACGATCAATTCACTGTGGAGACAACTTTGCATTGCCAACAGAAACCATTAACCTCTTAATTGTATATTGCACAGCACTTTGGGGGAAATAAGAATATTTTATTTTCATGTATGTTGATTTCATTTAGTTTTCTTTGAATTTTCTCTGAAAACCAAATTAAACATGTTTTCACTATATCTTTTCTTGGTAACCATTGCTAGGATTCAATTTTCTACTTTTCTGTTTTTGTTGTTGATTGCCAGTCTTTTAATGGTTTTCTAACACCCCTCATATTTGCTGTTTTTGCCTAGCTATATGATTCTGCTTATGGCTGAGTGGATTAGAAAAAGACATGAAATAACATTTTAAAATAGCAGTTGAGCAGTATTCTGAAACAACAACAAAAATCTGGTTAGGGGTTAGGACGTCCTCCCAGCTCCATTCAGTGAAACAGCACAGGTTGAGTGCACCGAGAATCCTTGAAAATTCACAGGCCTGGCCTCCTATCAGTGTTGGCCTAACAAGATGCTTAGAAATAGAAGACTGCCTATGCCATGACTAGTTCAAAGAATTCTGCAGGCTTGGATTGACATCAGGTCTTTTCACTCTCTGAGATAATCAAAGGATCTCTGTGAATCACTCTCTCTTATTGACTGCCAGGCCAGGCAAAGAGACAACCCACCTGAGACCAATTCTGCCATCATCTTGTAGGCCATTTCATTTCTTTCAACCAGTAGAATCCATGAATAGAAAAAGTTAGATTTCTGAAAATAATTTTGAGGCTAGATATGTGATTTAACATTATGCTATATTGTATCCTATTCAGTTATATTGGTATTCTACAGATGTGTACAGGAGAGTAAGCTGTTTTTGCCCTTAGCCAGATAAAGGGCTGGATTTACACAATGCCAGAGTAGGCAATTGCTACTTGCTCTGGTTGGAAAGTTTCTCCAGCCACCTGTCACAATAGAGAAGTTTTATCATTAGAGATTCATTTCTCAGGGGTAGCTCTGGGAAGGCTACAGACGTTCTCGTCTGTAATACAGAGAGCTCTGATTATAGCCATGAGCACAGTTATCTGAATGATTATGTGAGGCGACTTTAGTTGAAATTTTGCCTGAAGAAAAAATAACTGTATTTGAGTTAGAATACAGGACAAGGTCTTGGTCACTGACTTTGGTCAAGTACTTTAAATAGAAATAGATTAAAGTTGCCCCAAATAATGCTCTATCCTATTCTGACACATTTAATAATAATAAAAGTAACAAAGATCTGTTCTCCAAAAGATATATCCCCAAGTGTTGGACTTTTTTTTTTTTCAATTTCTTCTGTGAATCCAATTTTTTGGTCTTAGACTACTTGAGCTTTTCTCTGTTTTCTCCACAAATACCATTCATCCAGTCATAAAACTATTGGCCTTCTTTCTCAGAACAAGTATTGAGAGATGGATAAGACAGCCATAGTCTCTAACCTCGTTAGAGCTTACAGTCTAAAGGAGAGGCAGTTAATGGGAAATTACAATGGGATGTTATATATGCTAAGACAGAAATAAAAGGGCAAGAGAGAACATAGGGTTTTAGGGTCAGCTACCTGGAGAGGGAGATGTCCACATTTCCAAGGTAAGACTCAAAGGATGAATATAATTTACCCAGGAAAAGGAATTTGGTCATGGGATTGTTCTAGGAAAATGGAACAGCATATTTAAAGCCAAGTATAAAGAAGGATAGAGTGTATGCTGGGAAATTAAAAATAACATATTTCTATAGCTTCTGCCAGTAGCAGAAGATACCACGGGGACTATGAAAGAACTTTTGAGCTGTATTAAAAAGTACTTTTATCCTAAGGAAAATAAGGAATCAGTGGATGATTGAAGGAGATAATTATTACGTTGCTTTACAAATAACATACTGTATCTGCTTTGCAGATGAGTAGTGGCATGGCAGGATACCAGCCAAGAGTCCTGTATCCATGTTTGAGGCAAGAAATGCTAATGACCTCAAGTAGAGTAATGGTGGTGAAATGAGTAGAAAAGGATGGCATCAAGAAATACTAGGAAGAAGAAGGGATTGGTGACTGATGGGCTCATTAATTGCAAAATGGCGAAGGATATAATAGAAGACAAGAAAATATCCAAAATAATGGCTAATAAAGGCCATGATTATAAAACCCTGAGACAGGAAAAAACAATACGCAGAAAGAGGAAAAGCAAGTTGGGGAGGTCCGAGAGTCGATCCATATTTAGTGCTGTTGTTGTTTTGATGGCTGGGGGACACCCAGATGGAAATGTCAAGTAGGAGAATGCATATGCAAGTGTAGAGAACAAGCGGGGAATCTGCACTGGAGATGGCAGAAAAACTATCACCGGTAAACATTGGACTGATTCTTTTTTTTTTTTCCTTTCTTTCTTTAGGCTGTGAGGAGTCAAAAGTTGCTTGAACAGAGTATCCAGTCTGCCCAGGAGATTGAAAAATCCTTACAGTTAATTCAGGAGTCCCTCTCATCAATTGACAAGCAGTTGGCAGCTTATATCGCTGACAAAGTGGATGCCGCTCAGATGCCTCAGGAAGCCCAGGCAAGTAGAACCTGCGACTAGCTTCTTTGGTTTTTATTATCTGACCAAGATGGTGGTGAATTTCTAACTTAAAATTTATTCATCTAGTTTCACAGAGTGTTATTTGATCAACTGATTTGACTGTTGGGAGATAAGGGGGAAAAGAGCTCTAGATTAGTACTCTGAGATTTATTTTCGTATGTATGTAATGGAGGAACTTGAAATAGACACTTAAAAGACTAGCGCAGTATCACACTGAAGTCTGCTATTTATCACTGTTTTTGATCTATAATTTAGCTGGAGGGAAACCATAGGAATGTAAATTATAAAGAAAATATTTTTGGTGGTACTATTAAAAAGGCAGCCCCAGATATTTTCTTATCAACTTACCTTCATTATCCTTCATATAACCTATGTTCTACATTTAATGTGTTGTAAGTAGTTAATAACAAGGAATTAGAGATATAAATTTTATTGCTTATACTAATATTCTCTATACTCATACTCACATATGATATATTCAGCACTATTCAATCTGAATTATGAAATGTATTAAACTAATTTTTCTTGAATCAGAGTTAAAATAGTAATGAAAATAAATCTAAGTCAAATTTATACTGAGTAAATTTATGCTATATTCATATTAATTTTCAACTTTGACAGTAATGCTGTATTTCTATTTTTAAGTAACATTTGCTTGTTTGTAAAATATCATAAGTATTACTTATATAAATGTCTTTAGAGTTTTCCGATAGTAAGGTAGCATAGCTAATTTTCATATTATATGTATATATTAGGAACCCAATACACATGGATAACTCAGACTGATAACCTTCTAATGCTCCTCACATTATAATGTATCCGTCCATCCCCAAGGCCCTCTCACCACTCACTAATTGGTGGAGATACATGAATGTTTTCACTTTAAAATAAATTTGGATTTATGAAATGCTAGATTTATAAATTATGGTTATGATGCCATTACAGTACATTAAATCACAGTTAAATGGATGTTCAAAGCATCAGTGAACATAATAGCATGGGTTAGTTTACCATATTGTATAAGTTTGACCGAGAAAGTCTTTGAGTACATGGGATAGAGTACAAGTAGTTTGAATGGGCTGAAGAAGTCTAGAGTGTTGGGATTCCTCATTGACTGTTGTAACAAGAGGTGAAGAAAGTGAAGTTGGGGAAATTTTTGATGATAAAATCTTCATGATAGTTTTCCACTAGGGCTGTATGTAACCTCCCCGGTATATACACTTCTTCAAACTTAAACTCGTTTGGTCAAGTTCTCCAGCATTATATATTTTGAAGACTCTGTCAATTTGAGCCACATACAAACTTTTTTAGGCAAGCTTTAAAAGAATGCATGATAGGAATGGGAAATTTTTACTGAATTGAAAGAACTACATGATTATAAACTAAAGGCAGAGTAGAACTGTTTATTTTGTTTAATTTAGTAACATGAATTTGGAAGAATGTTTGATTAAAGACATCTCATACTTTTCTGAATGTAATTAAGGAAAAAAATTGAACGGTATAAATATTAAAATCAGTTATACTATAAAATAAATGGAGTTCCTTTTTCAGGCTGGTAGAATGAAACTATGGGCAGCAAATTTGAGACTGACAAAAGTTCTTAATGTCTGAGGTAAAAATTGGGAACTTTTAGGAAAAATGTACTGTTTACTTGAAAAGGTTGTTGACCCTGAATGTTTGTTTATTTACTTATGAGTACATGATTCCATAAACATGAATATAACATGCTAGTTTAATACCATAAAGATTTTTGTTTTACTTTCTCAAAAACTATGATAAAAGATTATTAATAACAGCTCAAAATACTTGATGATAACAGCACACAGATTAGGAAATTTCAAATCTACTTGAAAAAAGAGATTTTGGAATACTAACAAGTTCAAATCTATTTTCCCTACATTTCTGTTTGCACCTGCATTTTCAAGATGATCTTAACTTTGAATTTCCCAAATGGTAATATATTATAAAATGCATGACATCCAAAAGCTATGGAAACACTCCTTTCTAAAATTCTTTTTGTTTGTTTATTTATTTATTTATTTGCCACACGATGCCACATGTGCAATCTTAGTTCCCTGACTAGGGATCGAACCCATGTCTCCTGCATTGGAAGTGTGGAATCTTAAACCCTGGAATGCCAGGGAAGTCCCTCCAAGCTTTTATTTTAAGATGACATCAAAGTGAATTGTTTTCCAGAACAGAGTTAGCAGCTACTCAGATTTACTTCAAGGATTGCCTTTCCTGAAGCTCAATTTGAATCTCCCCTGGAAGAAACAAGTAGAGAATAAAGGGATTGTCTGTGAAGTGAGAACTTAAGCACAGTGTGTCAGACAAGGAACTTCCTAAGAATACCACCAAAATGACATTTTTTCTAAGCTTATATAATGAGGCTAAATTTAAGGCTTTGTATAAATGAAAATTCATACCCAATGTGTTTCTATAAATAGGCATAAAATTGCATTGCTAATTAAAAGATTAATGGGGTTAGCATTCCCTTTTCAGAAACTGAGTACTTGTTTTAATACATCACTGAAAAGCAGGACAAAACGAATGGCATTGCCATATTTGGTCATCTCATATCTGTGCTCAGTTTTCCTGTCACATATTGGCCACATAGATTTGTGGACGTTTGATTCCACCGTGTGGTGCACTGGTAGTTTTACTACTAAATTTTAATCTGTTAAAAAGAATCTTCCTTTTTCGGCCTTTTAAGAGTGTTTGAGATTCTCAGGTATTAAAAAAAAAATCAGGATTAAGGGAATGGGCGAAATGTGTATAATATTTTGACAGGTATACTCTTATTTTATATAAAAGTAAATATAGATCAAGTCACTTTCTTAAGCATAAAGGAACTGGGCCTTCTGATTCTAAACCGTATAAAAAATATTTTACTTTTTTATTTAGTGCCATGAGCTTAAGGAGTAAAGTTTAACTTTTTAGAAAGTAAAACCACATCCTGCTAGGGCAAACATTGACTGAAGTATTTTATTTCAAAAAACTAATTCTTAAGAAAACTACATTCTTAAATTGAATGACTGCAGCATCAAAATGCCAGCCTATTTAAAGAGAGGCTTTTATTCAAGTATAAAATTAAGATGACATCTTATTGATTCAAATAGCATAAGGCAAATGGGGAAAGCTCTTCTTGATACAGAAATTGATTATCTGAATACATAAATCAAAAAATTGAAGATACATTTCAAAAATAGTATGATTAAAATATTAAAACCCCATGATTGTTTCTTTGAAACAACTATACAGAATATAATCATCAAATTGGATTACTGAAGAGAAGTGCATGGCATGAATGGAGTTCTTTACTCCTTAATTTTACTGAAAAACATGGTCAAACACAAAGATTTAGTTTTATCACCTAAGATCTGGAAGCAGAAATCCAAGTCCTTAGCTTTGCACGGCAGGCCAATCAAGTCAGAATCTCTAGGTGGACTCAGTCCTCAGAATTTTGGGAACCCCCCCCAAGTTATCCTAACAGGTATCTAAGGTTGAGAACTTTGGAAATGGCTGACTAGTCCCAGTCCCCCCCCACCCAACATCACGTTTCTCAACACTGTTTGACAAATATTCTCACCTATGGCTGAGTCAAGATTTCACTGGGAGGAAGATGGGGTGGAATTCAGACATTGGTCACTTCTATCTTGCTTGTTTCTTTAATCTTATGGGGAATAAGTGAAGGCAGACAATATAGCTGAGAACGCCTGCATGGATGAATTGACTTAGACAAATAGAATTTTCCTTATGGATATTTTAAGAGGAAGAGGAACTTAGCTTAGTCATCTTTTTTTTTTTTTTTCTAATTCCACATATATTAATGTGCCAGCTAGCTTAGATATTCTCTCTAAATCATTGTAGGAGCTGTGATAACTATGTCTAAATAGCCAGTTAAATGTGTACTTATTAAGATTACACAGGTACTTTAATCTGTATTTTTCCCTTTTATAGTAATCTCATATTTTGAATCTCCAATATGTAAGAACAATCTAACATGGGTACCTGTTGAAATGCTCCACATCATTATGTGTTGAAGATACAGGTTTTAAAGAGGAGAACGTGACCCCATTACTTAGATTACCACAAGAAGCATTGGGGTTGTTTAGCAGTGACTGTGATTGCTAAATTGTTCAGTATTTTTGTCCTACAAATTCACGATTCCATCTTCTGCAGCCTCATATCTCACATAGTAGATTTATGTTCATAAGTAGAGAGGCAAAATAGAATAATTTAGGAAAAAAATAAATGACTACCAAAGAAGAGGACCTCATAGTCAGCATAAAAAAGTGCTCCTATATTTCGCTTATCAAACTAGAACTTTTGGGTAGTCCAGGTTCTCTACAGAGCAGATATCTTCCTTCCATCTCTTTTTCCATCCCAGTTAAAATATGGTTAAAACTTAGTATCAATAAATAGAAAAGAGGGATCTTCTTTTCACAAAAGAAAGCTGTTAATTATAGATGATTGCATTAGCTGCACATCAAAATAATTCATAATTGAGGTCTTCCTGTATTTATTAAAGCTAAATCTTCTCACTCACTTAAAATATATTTGGATGTGTTTAAATGAAAGCATTCCAAAATTCTCAAAGTCATTGCTTAAAAAATAAATACTTAAATGCAAATTTCGGTCTATCAGATTAAGCCTAGGATTTCATTATGGAATATAAAGGACTTTCATAGTGTAAATAGGCACATTTGATTTCCAGATGACTCAAAACAGTCTAACTTTACAGTCTACTTCACCAATTTATGAACTAGACAGCATAAACCCGTATAGGGAAATTCATCCAGGAATAATGTAATAAATGATTTAATCACAGAACAATAAAAAGGAGCATGATTACAGATATTTGGGCTCTGATATTAAACTGCACATATCCATAACACACATTTTCCTTTCTTTTTACCCAGCAATATAGATATAATGATAAACAATGCAATGAATTTTAAATCTGTTCTGACACTGAAATGCTGCCTATGTGTATTACTGTATAGAACTGATTACTCCCCAATATAAAATGGCTATTATTGTTATTTTGACATGTTTAATATTGTGGGAAATAATCGCAAGCAAGAGTTGCAGAAGATGTGAAAAATTACATTTTTTTTCCATGTCCCACATTTTAAAAGTACAAACTATCCAAGATCCTTTAGTACATTTTATTTCTTTAATTTTGTCAGTATGTGTTGTATGTGGCCATTTCACCATCTTAAGAATGCCGTGTCAAAATTACTGTTTGTTTAAAAATTACTCATCTAACTATTAAATTTCCCCATTTGTAGTCTTAACATGACATCTAATATTTTTATTTCTGAAATATTTTCTTTGGAGTCAGTTTCTTTATCTGACGTGAGAAAAGCTTGAACAATTATCTGACATAAAGTTTCCTTTATTCCAGTAAATAGTCACAGCTTAATTTTGCTCGCCATTTTCTGTCATTAATTTGATATATGAGAATGGTCTGATGAGGTAAATCATGATAAAAAGCCCTGTTCTCTGCTCAGTTAGTTGTAAAGGGCTATATTGGAAATGTTGTTAATGTTTGATTTTTAGTTTTATAATTTGCCCTTACCATCTTTAATAGAAAAATGGCTATTTTCATTTCCATTGTTGTTTCTTGTTTTCAATATATAGTGCTAATTGTGAACATAATTTCTGTATTATCAAATGTCTTATTTTGGTAATGGTATGATTATTTAATTTGCTTTGTATTATTTCACTTTTTTATGAAAAACATCTAGTGATCCTGAGAAGTATTAAGTTGAGAGTTCTTTTAGAGAATACATGGGGGTTCCAAATCAGCATCATGCATTGGTTACTTCCTTTCATTTTATTTCTTTTGTAAGTTACTGATTTAATATGAAGCTACGATGAGAGTTTCACATGATCGGTTATTTTCTTTGAACACTTACCATCCATACCCTGGTAGATGTGTATTTTAAATAAACATGGAACTGAGATAGTACAGTCTTTAGACCTTTAGCAGATCTTACAAATCTGGTAGCTAACTTTGGAAATCATTATCCTTTGGATGAAATTGTCATTTCCCAATATTTTCTTCTATATTACAAAAGGTTTTTTTAAAAGTTATTTTTTTCATTGTCTGATTATAATGTCAGAAAAAAAATGATCTATCTTTTTTAAAAGTAATTTGTAAATGGGAGATTGTCCATTTTGCATAGAAGTTTCCATAATGGTTATTTAAACAAATCATTTGTCTGTTTTACAATAAGCCTGCCCTAAAGTGGTAAAGCATTTTTAAATTGTACAGTTTCAGAATAATAATCAGATGGTGTTAAATAAAGAAGGTGGTAAAAGATATCCTAACTACAAACTAAAAATTAAGTATCAGTTGAAGGTAAGAATTATGGAATTAATTTTTAAAGGTGCTAGCTAAATATAAGTATGGTACATGATTATAACCTTCCCAAAGTAGATCAATTAGAGATATATATCCATTTTTATCTTATAATTTTAATAATGAATTCAATTGTCATCTCTAAATAAACTCATTAAGTGCATGAGAGTATATTTAGTACATGAATATATGTTTATACTCACTAAGTACATGAGTAGGATTTCTTAAATTTACTTGTGTGATATATTTTGCCAAAAAAATCAAAAGAATATTTTGAACAAAGAATTATATTCCTCCTGGATATTAACACATATTAATATATAAAATATTCTGAGAAGTTCTGTAGTATTGTTATCCTTAGTTTATAAAATATATTTAGTCACTGTGCTCCTAGCATGCATAATACTTAATTGATGAAGAAATTTTGATCTCTAATCCTATTGGAATAACACTACAGATATGAGAATTTTTCTAGGAATTCTGCCTATAAAATATCATAAAATCTCAGTTTATATGACATTCAGCCATTTTTTTTTACAGTTTTAATGATTTTAGTAGTGGTGAGCTTTCTAAGACTACAGGAACTCATCCACTCAGTAGTCTATGTTGATATAAATATGAACTTGATATAAATATGAATATTTCAAAGTCCATGTAATTCTTTGCATTGAAACTTAAAAGTTTGCAGATTTTTCTTTTACAAGTTACATGGTCCTTCACATCCCCTTTTGACAGACAAAAGTTAAGTTTTTGGTCATTTGCTTATAAGTCATTTTTGTCTTCATTGTTTTTAAATCTTGAAAACATTATGGATTGTTTGGAAAAATGTGAAGTTTATCATCAGAAGGCCTATGTTTCAGTGATCACTAAAATTATTTTGGCTTTTTTTTTTTTTTTTTTTGTAATTCCATGCTACTGGAGGCAGCTTTGAGGGGGCAGTCTTTAAGGAGGAAAAAAAGGAAAAACCTTATAAAAGAAAATTAAATTTTGTTAGAGAATAATTTTATATTTTTGGCAAGTGACCATCCCAGTTGTGGACGTGACTGGTGATAGAAGCAAAGTCCGATGCTGTAAAGAACATTGTTGCATAGGAACCTGGAATGTTAGGTCCATGAATCAAGGCAAATTGGAAGTGGTCAAACAGGAGATGGCAAGAGTGAATGTCGACATCCTAGGAATCAGCGAACTAAAATGGACTGGAATGGGTGAATTTAACTCGGATGACCATTATATCTACTACTTTGGGCAGGAATCCCTTAGAAGAAATGGACTAGCCATCATAGTCAACAAAAGAGTCTGAAATGCAATACTTGGATGCAATCTCTGAAATGACAGAATGATACCTGTTTGTTTCCAAGGCAAACCATTCAATGTCACACAGTAATCCAAGACTATGCCCTGACCAGTAACACTGAAGAAGATGAAGTTGAACGGTTCTATGAAGACCTAAAAGACCTTTTAGAACTAACACCCCCACCCCCCAAAAAATGTCCTTTTCATTATAGGGGACTGGAATGCAAAATTAGGAAGTCAAGAAACACCTGGCGTAACAGGCAAATTTGGCCTTGGAGTAAAGAATGAAGCAGGGCAAAGGCTAATAGAGTTTTGCCAAGAGAACGTGCTGGTCATAGCAAACACCCGCTTCCAACAACACAAGAGAAGACTTTACACATGGACATCACCAGATGGCCAACACCAAAATCAGATTGATTATATTCTTTGCAGCCAAAGATGGAGAAGCTCTATACAGTCAGCAAAAACAAGACCAGGAGCTGACTGTGGCTCAGATCCTGAACTCCTTATTGCCAAATTCAGACTGGAATTGAAGAAAGTAGGGAAAACCACTAGACCATTCAGGTATGACCTAAATCAAATCCCTTATGATTATACAGTGGAAGTGAGAAATAGATTTAAGGGACTAGATCTGATAGAGTGCCAGATGGACTATGGATGGAGGTTCGGGACATTGTACAGGAGACAGGGATCAAGAACATCCCTAAGAAAAAGAAATGCAAAAAAGCAAAATGGCTATCCGAGGAGGCCTTGAAAAATAGCTGTGAAAAGAAGACAAGCTGAAAGGAAAGGAGAAAAGGAAAGATATTCCCATTTGAATGCAAAGTTCCAAAGAATAGCAAGGAGAGATAAGAAAGCCTTTCTCAGCCATCAGTGCAAAGAAATAGAGGAAAACAACAAAATGGGAAAGACTAGAGATCTCTTCAAGAAAATTAGAGATACCAAGGGAACATTTCATGCAAAGATGGGCTCAATAAAGGACAGAAATGGTATGGACGTAACAGAAGCAGAAGATATTAAGAAGAGGTGACAAGAATACACAGAAGAACTGTACAAAAAAGATCTTCACGACCCAGATAATCACGATGGTGTGATCACTTATCTAGAGCCAGACATTCTGGAATGTGAAGTCAAGTGGGCCTTAGAAAGCATCACTACAAACAAAGCTAGTGGAGATGATGGAATTCCAGTTGAGCTATTTCAACTCCTCAAAGATGATGCTGTGAAAGTGCTGCACTCAATATGCCAAAAATCTGGAAAACTCAGCAATGGCCATAGGACTGGAAAAGGTCAGTTTTCATTCCAATCCCAAAGAGAGGCAATGCCAAAGAATGCTCAAACTACCGCACAATTGCACTCATCTCACACGCTAGTAAAGTAATGCTCAAAATTCTACAAGCCAGGCTTCAGCAGTACGTGAACTGTAACTTCTAGATGTTCAAGCTTGTTTTAGAAAAGGCAGAGGAACCAGAGATCAAATTGCCAATATCTGCTGGATCATCAAAAAAACAAGAGAGTTCCAGAAAAACATCTATTTCTGCTTTATTGACTATGCCAAAGCCTTTGACTGTGTAGATCACAATGAACTCTGGAAAATTCTTCAAGAGATGGGAATACCAAACCACCTGACCTGCCTCTTGAGAAACCTGTATGCAGGTCAGGAAGCAACAGTTAGAACTGGACATGGAACAACAGACTGGTTCCAAATAGGTTGAGGAGTATGTCCAGGCTGTATATAGTCACCCTGCTTATGTAACTTATATGCAGCGTACATCATGAGAAACCCTGGGCTGTATGAAGCACAAGCTGGAATCAAGTTTGCTGGGAGAAATATCAATAACCTCAGTTATGCAGATGATACCACCCTTATGGCAGAAAGTTAAGAACTAAAGAGCCTCTTGATGAAAGTGAAAGAGGAGAGTGAAAAAGCTGGCTTAAAACTCAACATTCAGAAAACTAAGATCATGGCATCTGGTCCCATCACTTCATGGCAAATAGATGGGGAAACAGTGGAAACAGTGGCTGACTTTATTTTGGGGGTCTCCAAAATCACTGTAGATGATGATTGCAGCCGTGAAATTAAAAGATGCTTACTTCTTGGAAGGAAAGTTATGACCAACCTAGATAGCATATTAAAAAGCAGAGACATTACTTTGTCAACAAAAGTCCTTCTAGTCAAGACTATGGTTTTTCCAGTAATCATGTATGGATATGAAAGTTGGACCATAAAGAAAACTGAGCGTTGAAGAATTGATGCTTTTGAACTGTGTTGTTTGAGAAGACTCTTGAGAGTCCCTTGGACTGCAAGGAGATCCAACCAGTCCATCCAAAGGAGATCAGTCGTGGGTGTTCATTGGTAGGACTGATGTTGAAGCTGAACACTCCAATACTTTGGCCACCTGATGCGAAGAATTGACCATTTGAAAAGACCCTGATGCTGGGAAAGACTGAGGGTAGGAGGAGAAGGGGACCACATACGATGAGATGGTTGGATATCATCACTGACACAATGGACATGAGTTTGGGTAAACTCCAGGAACTGGTGACAGACAGGGAGGCCTGGCGTGCTTTGGTTCATGGGGTCACAAAGAGTCAGACACGAATGAGCGACTGAAATGAACTGAACTGACCATCCCTGAAACTTACGTTTCAGTAACTTTACATTAATTCCTCCTTTAAATAGTGATTTTTACTCTACCCACATCCAGTTCTTGTGTGAAACTAAGTATACACACACTCTGTACATTCAAACTCGGTCGTTGCTAGTATGGTTCCCACAACCTGGAATCGGAACCTGTTTTCTTATTATCTTATCTACCCCTCTAAATTATAGCAGGAAATGGCAACCCCCTCCAGTAGTCTTGCCACGGAAGTCCCATGGACAGAGGAACCTGGCAGGCTATAATTCATGGGATCGCAAAGAGTCAGACACAACTTAGTGACAGAGCATGCGTGCACCCCTCTACGAAACTTGTCAGCCATGTGGAAGTTAGATATGCCAATATATTGAAATTTTTATCAGATTCTATAGTAGAGATGTATATGTGTCTTGTCCTTTATGGCATAGCCTGAGTTTTTGCTATTATATTGCACATATTTCTGCTTTGTAATTTACTCATATCTTTACATTCTGTTTCCCCAGAAATTCTTTAAGAATAGGGTCAATTGTTTTGTTCTCACTCTCTGGAATAAGATAGTAGATGAAGCATTTCCTTTTTGAATTGAATTGATAAGCTAAACAATACAACTATATAGATAAGATTAAATGTTTTTTCCTCATAAATGTCCATTTGAAGAATATTTTTATTTTTAAATCATAATTTAAGAGGCAATGCAGTTGTTTAAAGGTCAGTTGAATTTGCTACTTTACCTTGGCTAAGTCAACATTGTTACCCTCATATGTAATTGTAGTTGAGGATAGTAGATACTTACCTTCATTTGATTAGGTAATCAAATGAATGTGAACTGTTCAGACAAAACGTTATACACATGTCTACTTTGGCAATGATGATAATGATGGTTTTTCCTTCAGGGCTCTTCTCTCACCCCTATAGTATAAAAAGCTAATGGAATTATGTGTATATTTCTTTGTTTCCTTTGCTATATACACCTTGAGTGCCAAACGGATTAATGAGTTAAAAACGTGGACAGATCCTGTTAGAGGTATAGAATTTGAACCCTCTGCTCTCTCTGAATATCTTTTTAATTTTCACCTCATCATTTTCCTTTCTTAATTTCCATAATGACTATTCACTTTCCTTTTGTTTCCTCACCAACCCTCTCATCCTCAGAAGATATCAAGGGGCTCATGTTCATAAATAAGTGATATATAATGGCACTGAAAAGTCATGAACAGATATTTGTGCAGACAACTTCAGCAGGGATTTACTTATACAACTTCCTCTAATCTTATTACCAAAACCAATAGAGTTGTCTACTGCAGACGTGAGAATTTTCCCAGATACTCTGCCTACAGATGATGGCCATGCTTCTTTGCTGGCTTGTCATTATGACCATAAGTTTAGAGATGAGAAAAGTTTCTGCTCACCTTGATTTCCATGAGGCATTACTGTGTTCTTATGATCAACTCCCCTCCCTCGAAGGAGGCTCGAAAGTGTGTTGTGTTGACCAGGTGGCAAATCATAACCCTGAGATTTAAATCCAGCTTTATCTATGCGGATTCCCAGAGAGCATCAAGTAGGAAGCATTGCACTTTGCACTTCTCCACATCCAGAATCATTTTTAGGTGTTGCCTTTGGCTTCTGAAAAAGTGGCACTCCTCTACCTGTCAATATTTTTCACTGATTATAGATTTTTGCCCTTCACTCCATTTTCTCTCATTTCTTCCAGGGTTTTTTGTAATACATTAACTTCATGCATGCTTCTTATTTTTTTTTAAATGCTTCATCCACTGGCTCCTTTCACATGGCCTTCATACATGTTCAGTTCTACTGTCCTACATTTCATGTGGAGAGAAGTCTTCAAAACTGATTTAAAATGTTTTTATAAGGACTTTTCCTTGTCCTTAATCAGACTTCAGCCCTTGAAAATTTGATTTCTGCTTTCACCATCCACTGACTCTGTCCTAGCTACAGTGCTCATTGACCAACTAATATGCCCTTATTTAATAGCACTTATTTGATCTGTTTCAAAATTGACATTGTCCACCTCTCCCTCATTCTTGAAACTCACATACTTGATATCAGTGGCAACCTCTCTCTTTGCTGGTCGTCCCTTTTCTCCTTCTCTTAGACTGTTGCTTATCTTTCTTCAGTTTCCCTTTTTCTCCCATCCCTTAAATTTCTTTCTTCTCCATGGTCGTCTCCTGGCCCTCCCTTTCTACTTCCCTCTAACGGTTGAGTGCACTAAAATAAAGGCTGTTTGTACAGGTGCACGCTGCTGCTTTGAAAAGAAAGATGCACACACATGTGTAGCTCTGTATGGTGATTAATAAAACACAAATTCATATCAAAGGATTACAGAGTTTATGGAAGCATTCTCTCATTATGAATTGCTTTATTAATTAGAGTACGTAGTAGCAGTAAAACTATTATCTGTGATTCTGATCACTTCTGAAATTTAAACTTTAACTTCAGATTAAAAATACTACAATTTTTTTCATTTAATATATGAGCTTATTTAATACCTCATTCCCACCTGTATTTCTAGTTATATTTCGGGATGAGCATTAATTCTCTATGCATTATTTCAGTTCTGCTAACTCTTCATGTGGTTTAGTGCCCTGTCCACACCTCATCTTCCCTCTTTCAAGAATGCTTTTGTTTTTAAAGCTCTCATCTCCTTGCATATCCAGTATGCCCTTTAGGACAGTTAAGTACAAGTAGCAACATTGAATTCACTAAAGCAAAAACAAAAATGAGGGAGGGAAGATGGTCATAAGGACATGGGAATGCCTCATGGAAATCAAGAGTGAGCATAAAGTTTTTACTCAGGAAAGGATTAGAGCCTGTGTTTTGGTCACTTGTAACAGCAAATTATCAGTTTCTCTAATGGTTTGTGAATTGAGAAGGGTCAGCTGGGTGGTTTCTCTTGGAATCTCTCATGTGATTGTTTTTATTTGTGGGCGGGTACCATGGTGACTTGTAAGCTCAAATGGACTGGACATACAATATGGCTCCCTCATGTCTAGAAGGAAATGGCAACCCACTCCAATATTCTTGCCTGGAAAATCCCATGGATGGAGAAGCCTGGTAGGCTATAGTCCATGGGGTCACAAAAAGTTGGACATGACTGAGTGACTTCACTTTTTCACTTTCATGTCTAGAAGATGATGCTCCCTGTGAGGTGAAAGCTCTCTGGGGACTCTCTACTGAAACACTTCTCCACAGCCTCTCTGTGTGGCTTAGGCTTTTCAGAGCCTGTCAGATGGGTTCCAAGAGGGAACCCATGGGTTCCTAAGAGATGAGTGTTCCAAAAGGGCAGAAGCGAAAGCTGCTACCCCAGTTAAGAGCTTTTCCCATAAATGGCACATCATTACCAGTCAAGGCTGTCATAGGGCTAACCTAGATTTAAAGAGGTGAAGAAATAAACTCTGCCTCTTAATGGGGGAATGGTAAGAGGAACATATGCTATTGGCACTCTTGTTGCAGCCATCTTTGGCGGTTTCTGTCTACTTCAGCCTATGTTTGAAAGCCATCAGTATATTTGTGTATATGTCTCTTTTTTTCTCTCTCTGGTCATGGGCCTTTGGTCTTCCTAAACTAACAGTGTAAACTAGGGACTTCATAACTACAGTCTCATACATAAGAAAGTTTCATGCACCCACAGAGCTTGACAAGACTTTCTTCTGTCAGCTCTGAGAGAGAACCTGATGGACCTACCTGGGCATAAGCATTCCTCATGCTATAATTACATATCTTGGGGGTAGAAAATTATGGGACAGACATGGTTGTTAGTGACCCACCATTCTGAAGGGGTGAGCATTATCCACCTAAGAAGTCAAGACCATAAACTCTCTAAAGCTTCTGATACCCCCAGTGATGCACTAATATGGACCCCTAAACCCACATTCTTTGGTTCCTGGATAATATGTGCATACTGCTGTTTCTTATGGAATGTCGTAATTCAACCACTGAAGATATTATATATAGTAAAAAATATATATAGATTTGCTTGAGTCTTTGCTCTACTTTAAACCAGAATTCTAATCACTTAAGTAATTGGTACTTACTTTACCTTTATAATTGTTAGGATCAATATGCTAAAGATTAATATCAAAGTGTATCTGTACATTTATAACCTTGTATTCTGAAAAACTTCACCACTTAACCCATTTTCTTGGAATAATTCTTATTACTCATTTCAGGGCTGTAGTTCCCTTTGGTAACTGCTAAACAAACTGGTGTTATTTTCCAGTAATATGTACTGCAATTGACTCCAATTGGTGTAAATTAGGTTATGCTAATACGTATTATACAAATTGTTGTGTGTGAAAATTTTATGGGTCCTGTGGTATAAGTTAATCGTTTTCTTCTCTTATTTATTATAATCTGACAAGGACTTACATTTAAATTGGTATAATTTGACCAGTAGCTAATTTTTGCTGAATCTGATAGGAAGAAGTGAATGATTTTATCATTTTTGTCTCTGCACACTGCAGGATATGACCCACTCCTGAAGTGTATAAGTCAAATACAGACATTCTTTTAAATACAACTTGATCATACATGTCTTTTCTCATTTTAGAAAATATAGAAATATTTTTTTGGTTATTTAAAGTCTAAAAATCAGTCTGTGTAGGAAGCTATTAAGTATGTATCAGAAAGCAAGGCAGTTGAGACATTTAGCTTCCCTTTCGTAGATACAGAGTTTGTTTGAAATTTAACTGAAATATAGCCTAGAATTTCTGAGTAAAGATCACTATTAAGGAATATTGTCCACATGCAACTTTCTCATTATGACTTATTTCTGCAACAGTTATCTTTTTTTTTTTAATTAATAAATGCTAACATCTTGTCTTTGGTCATATTTGAATGTGCATTCGAAGGTAAAAGAATGTAATTTTCACATATTAGATATAAGTAGGTGCTTCCTGGGTGTGTCTGTTAGTAACTGTGCTTGTGGTGGTCACAGAGGTGGGCAGCTCAGATCACCTTCAGTGAAGCTCGCAGCCCCCAACTCCAGCCCCTTCCGAATCCAACCCAGCTTTTGAACTGAGACCACTTTCTTTCCAGAAGAGCCCCAACCAGTGATTGAGCATGAGATGAATGTAGGACTTGGCTGTCTCTGTTCAATGTGGGGCTTTTCCAGGGCTCCTCACTGGATTAACATAAACCTTGTCAAATCTGCATCACTGTCTGAGGCTCTACCTGGAAGAGCATCCCACCCCTTCAGTAATCTGCTCTGAAGCCTACCTGGAAGATCCATCTGACACATGTGATATTGACACCTGCTTATTGAAATAATTCAGAAATTACAAGAAACTACGATAAGATGATAGATTCTTAAATTGTGAAAATGTATGTCATATGCAAAACAACCATATTTTTAAAAAATGACATGGGACCGTGATAGTATTCTTTCATCCGGGAACTAACATTTCAGAGATTTGTATACAAGTCTATATTTCCCTTAGCCAGGACTTTTGTGACCAGTTAGACAATAACCACGTCTCTTCCAAGGCCTCCTTCTGTTCTTCTCTATCAAGTCCATGACCTTTTAACTTTTTCTTTTTAAACTATGCTTTTCTTTTGTTGTTGTTGTTGAAGTATAATTGGTTTACAGTGTTTCAGGTGTACAGAAAAATGATTCAGTCAGGTATGCTTTTCTTCAAAATAAATAGATACTTCCTACTGCAAATTATATCTGAAATAGCTATTCATGAACACTGATTCAAAAGGATAATTAATTTTTATTAATAATCCCAAGAGGAGATAACTAATTCATTTTTTGTAATTTTTGGTAAGTAAAAAAAAAATCTTATTATTGTAATGTTGTAAGAGGCTACATTGTAATAATGTTTTGAGAGAGTTTCTGAATTTCATTTTCTTGGAAAGTGACTTGTTCTTGGCAATGGTATTAAAATATTGTTTATATTGGATAACTTGCTTATTAACAAATTGAGGTTAAGGGCATTTGAAAGCTACATATGATATATAAATGATACATACTGTTTTGAATTCTACATTTTAAGGATAAAATAGGTTAAATAAAATTGTCTTTTATTTAGTATCACATTAAGAACGCTTGCTGAATTCTTCTCCCAAATGCGTGTGTAAAAAAAAAAAACATTCTTTGTGCTGGACAAATGGCAAAAGTGTTGCTTTAGTTTGTGATTTTTATTTCTATCCTTGTGTATCTTCCAGAATAAAGGAAAAGCACATGAACAAAAGTGTGTGACTGGTTATTGTTCGGAAGGGCAAAATCATCACTATTCAAATACAAAAACAAAACAACCTGGTAACAAAAACTCCAAACATAACAACAACTTAACCATGTTTTCTTAAACTGTCTTTACAGAAAAAAATGCAAGATGTTTCCATGAAATTTCGATTGTTCCAGAAGCCAGCCAATTTTGAGCAGCGGTCTACAGGAAATAAGTAAGATGATTTTAGATGAAGTGAAGATGCACTTACCTGCACTGGAAAACAAAGAGTGTTTTGAACAGGGAAGTAGTACAGTCACAGTTAAAAATCAATGTGTGTGTGGTACGTATTGCTGATGGCAAATATGCAGCCACCCCTTGACTTCCTTATTGGAATGAGGAGAAACAGTATTAGGTTTAAAGAACAAACAAAAATTTGCACAAGTGAATTGAGAGACCAAGAAACTATTATTGAATTAGTAGCCACTTAAAATATCTCTTCTGAAAATATCTTCTTTGAGTCTATATATTTTCCAAGGACTATGCATACGTAAATAAAAACAAAAATCTCACCTGGCGTAATACCTGTATATCATTTAAACTAAAAAAAAAAACAAACAACATAAGTTTAAAACCAAAACATAAAACAAATTTCACAAACTAATAAGATAAACAGTCAAAAAACAAAAAAAAGAAAAAAAACCCCAACCCAAAGACCCAAAAAGTATTTAAAAACATCATTAGTAATACAGACATATCTCTACAAATCACAAAACGAATTAAGACACCCAAAAAACCAGAAATAAACTAATGAGCAATTAGTTGTATATAAACTATAACAATTAAAACCAAAAATGATAAACCAAATATAACAAAAAACTAACACCACCAAAAAAAACAAAAAAAACTATCGCAAATCAACTAAATCGGTAAAAACAACGCACACTAACATCTAATACTGTTAAATATGGCGTGAAATTGCACAAATAAACAAAACCAAAACACCGCCCACAAAAGAAACAAGTAAAAAAAAAAAAAAACAAACCCAATCACTGATATTTACACAACTAAACTCTAAAACAACCCCCGTAACATTCCAGGAAATTACCCCAAAACCACAGATTAAAACAAAACCATCCAGCCAAAATCAGATAAACAAAAAAAACAAAAACCAGAACTCACCTCAAACATGCTCAACACCAAACTATTAAAATAACCTTACCCCACACCCAAACCCACACCACCACTCCCCGCGGTATATCTACCACAACCACCACCCCGGTCAAGCAACCCCTAAAAACCGCCCACAATAAAACAAAAGGCCGTACCCAAAACGCTGAGAACCAAACCTCAACCCTTTCAACCCCAAAAAACACACAAGCCCCACAAACACTCAAGACTGCACATACACACGAGTGTAACTACACAAACAACAACAAAACCTAGCAACTCCTAACAAAAAATCCACACCCACATAGCACACTTTAACCTATAACAAAACTAAACAAAAAACTTCAATCCCATCTGCCCCAAAACAAAAATAAAAAAAACCACACTAACCGCATTAACATCTTTAAAATACACCAGAGATAAACAAAAAAACTACAACAAAACTTCGCTAAACCAACTACCCTTACAACAAGAGCACCAACCGTAAAAACAACGAACAATAAAAAAAAACTCACACTTTATAGTTAACAAAAAACAAAAAGCTAAGAAATACCTCTACTGAACAAACTAAAAGACAGAAATACAACCAACGATTTATACAAACAAACTTTGAATAAAACAGGGGACTTAATATTACCCTAAAAAAAAAAAACAAAAGGGATCTAAATCTTTGGTAACAACAAATTTAAAAACATTAAAAAAAAATATTAAAATAAAACAAACTATCATTTCTAAAACCCCTCCCTGATATCTAAAAACAACCTAAAAAACACTTTTCCAAAAAATAAACACCCCAAAACGAACCAACAAACAAATATTAAAGCAATCGCATTAAAAAACCAACAACAAAAAACTTAACCGAAAAAAATAAACCACAAAACTCATTCTTCCAAAATCAAGCGACTAATAAACACAACCCTCACAATCTACAAACCACTAAACCACACCGATCCAACCCGAGTACATAATCCTGACCTAGTTACAGACCAGAGATACCCACCAACTACACTTACTATAAAATCACCCCAATAGAACGGTAAACCCCAGTACCCACACAAAAACACAACACGTACCACTCAAATATAACACCTAAGCAAAAAAACACTTTCATAACAATCATCACATCAGAAAAAAATAAAAAAAACCTTAAACGTCATTACAAAAAAACAACAAATGCATACAAACACACACTCTACAAAACATCTATAAATAAACACAAAGCAAAAAACCTAACCTTAAAAACCAAAACCTAACAAGTACTCTCTGAGATACATTGTTAAAAAAAAAAAACCGAGCAAAACAAAACTTTTTAAAAAAACCACATTACCATAGGGAAAACAGTACCTTAACAAAAAACGCCAAAAAAAAAACTTAATCAACAAAACAATATAGAATTCATTATAAAAAAAAATTATAAACCACTGGCTACGTACGCATACCAATAGTGCCAACCATTAAAAAACATGGATATAGTGCAATACACATACCAAACCCCTAACCTGTAAAAACATAACTAAAAAAAAAACATGTAAAGTCCAAACCTTAAAATTGACCATAGCAAAGTAGTAACTTCAAAACTAAAAAAAACTTAATGCGTAACAAAAAAATCTACCAGTTAAAGATAAAAAAAAAACAAAACTTAATCTAACCTTTACAACGTATAAAAACAATCAATAAAACTGACAAATTTTTCTACCTCCATTTAAAAAACAATTAAACTCAAGTAAACCAACAACGACTAAAATAACACTCTGATTTGTACCAAAAAAACGGTAAAAACAAACAACAAACAAAAAAACAAAAACCATTGTCTCATAAAAAAAACTCAAAAAAAAAAAAAAAGTCAAAAAACTGTCAACTAAACTTAATTCAAACAAACAAAAAAACAACTACAGTCGCCAAACTGCAAAAACAACATAAAAACTAAAATACAAAAACCAAAAATAACCACTAATAAGATCACACAAAACAATAAAAAACAAACTAAAAAACACAACAAAACTAACTACAAACAACACTATAAAAAACCTCTAAAAAAAAACAACGAAGAAATAAACATAAAAACACACAAAAATAAACAAAACTTCACATTTAAAAACTGCAAAAAATAGACATATAACAACACTGCATTAATAAAATGAAAAACCACAAAACACAAATTCATAAAACAATGAAAAAAAACAAAAACTGATAAAAAACCAGAAATTAGCTAACATAAGAGTGCCAAAAAGTAACTGCAATTAAAATGCAAAGTTACCCTACCATAACACGATACGAACAAAACACTACCCACTATGGAGGTAATCATAAAACAACATCTAATAAAGTTCGACATGCACTTTAAAACCACTTAAGAAAAGCTTATTAAATAAACAACTAAAACCACGCGAACTATTCCACTTACATACACAGTAACCACCCACTAAAAAATCACCCCCTGAAGTCCGCTTTTCGCGAAATATCTCACGCCAACCCCACCCAAAAACAGATAAACAATAACCACCACGCAACATAACACACACATATCTACTCCGCACTACCTCACCACCTTGCCAAACACGCCCCAAACCCAAATAAAAAAAAGCCTACACTCTCATAAACATTAACCAAATAAGACCCGAAACCATACTAGAACGACCACCACCTCCACAAGTCACCCATTAAACCACAACCAAGAAGAAAACCTTCACACACCAAGCGAACACCGGGCGTCAACCCCACATCCACCACTAAAAAACCCAAAACAACACCACCCCACAAGAAAACAACTCCAGAACGAAAACCGACACACCAACTAATTTCCTAAAACCCACCTCCACATCAACAAGAACAACTACACACCCTACACCAAGTATATAAAAAACCCTCCACACACAGAACAACAAACCCCAAAAATACTCAACTTAAACATCAAACACAAAAAACCCACACATGTCTAATAACTTAAAAAAACACATAAAAGACCCTTATAAAAACAGCTAACAAATAATAGCCACTAACAACAAACTTTAAAATAGTAAACCAAAAAAAGGGTATAAAACACAACACCTTACTAAAACAACGTCAACAAACTATCAACAAAAAAAAAAAAAAAAAAGACAAACCCAAGACAAAACCCCCCCCATATAAACCCTTTAACACAAAAAACACCACAACACATAAAAACAACACCAAAACAACATCAACAACATACAAATTCCTATATATTAAAACAAAGAAAACAAAAAACAAAACAGTTCAAAAACAAAACACTCAAAAAAAAACAAGTAAAAAAAACCTTAAACTAAAGAACAACGACCTTACCCTAAAATAACCAAAAACCAAACGCTAAACACCAGACCATCTAAATAAGACCACAACGCCACTTAAAAAAAAAAACACCAAAGAACAGTAACAAAAAACGCCTGCAGACCGGAGACACATTAACACCAACCCACATTATACACAATCCAAATATAAAACGTAAACGAATTCCGAAATAAAAAACCAGCATCTGTTAAAACAACATCTTGAATAACATTCAAAATGTTCACAAAACCAAAACCTAAACTAAGAAATAAAAGACGAAGTAAAAACTGGTTAAAAAAAACTTTAAACCTAAAACAACCCCACACTTAAGAACCTAAACATTCAAAACAAAACCAAATGGTGTCCTACATACATCAAAACACATAAAAATAAATAGGAACAAAAAAAATTCGAAAAACTAAAACAATTAACCAACTACAATAACTAACCTAAAAACCCAAAAAAAAAACACGATCCAGTAATAAAATAAAACATCTATCATCACAATAACACCAAAAAACCAACTAAATCATGTCACAAGTAACCACTATCTTAACCGAAACGAAACTACATAAATTCTCAAAAAACAACACAAATTAAATACAACACCACCATCAAAGAACCATAACTCGAACAACACCCAATCGCCCAAAAAAAACACCCCTTACAAAAACCCATAGACCCACCTCAAAATACCATGTTTAAGAAGTATTACACCCATTAAAGACACAAAAAACACAAAAACATAAACCCAAACAAAACCAACCAAAAATAAGAAAACAAATAAGACACAAAAAAACACAAAAATAACAAACACAAAACCCAACAACAACAATACTCTCTCGGAACGCATGAATCCATAAAAAAAAACTAAAATAACAATACATCAAAACCTGCTTCACAACAACCGAATAAATAAAACACCCACATCAACCCGTTAAAACTAAGACTCCACTAAAAAAAACAAAAAAACAAAAAAAACCATCAAAAACAACCACAACACAACCTTACACCCGACAACAAAAAAAAAAACCTACTCAACCCCTCAAAAACAAAAAAAAACACCAAACAACAAGATCAATCAACAAAGTACTAACAACACTATAACACTACACCTAACGAATTTAACAAGTCTATTCAGGCCTAACTTAACACTAAAACCAAAACACCAGATAAACTAACCACAAAACACAAAAAAAACAACACCAACCCCGCACAACCCCAATCACCCTACAAAAAAACAAAACAACACCCCACCTACCAGCTACCATGCAACAATTACCAAACACACACAACAAACAAAAACAACCAAAACCCACTAAAAAAAAACAACACTTATATAACAAACAAAAAAAAAAAAGAAAACAAAAAAATAAAAAAACTAAATAAAGACACACACACTTAAAACATACTTAAAAAAAAAGAACAATACTAATAAATAAAAAACAGAATAACGATAAACTTACCCAACCCCCCTAAAAACGTTACCAAACACAAAAACAACTCAAAACACACACTTTATAACGGGCCTGTAAACAAAAAAAAAAACAAACAAACACACCACAAAACACTAGGTATCATCACTTAGATTACATCCATACCTCATACTAAAAACTAAAAACCAAAACGACATAAAAAACTAAAAATAAAAACGCGCTTAAACATACCTTAAAGAATCAATCAAAAAACAACTAATAACTTTATCCAAGAAAACAGACAACAAAAAAAGACTTAAAACACAAAACCTAACATAGAAAACAAAAAAAAAACCTAAACTATATCGAACAGAACTAAACCTCAAACTCACCCCTCCCCCCCCACACCACGCCCCAACCCCACACCCTAACTCCTCACCACCCCCCCCCCCCCCCACCCAACCCACCCTCTAATCCCCCAACAACCCCCCCCCCCCATTGTACCAAATCCTCAACCCCTCCCCCCCCCCCCACACACCCCCCCCACACCATCCCATATACACCCCCCCCCCCCCATTACAGACCCCCAATACACTACCAAACCTAACACCCACCCTCACCCGCCCAACCCACCCCACCCTAACCTAACCCACCAGCTACATTAACGCTTACCACACCCAAACCCCCCCCCAAACCCCCCCCCCCACCCCCCCCACAACCAAGCCACCCCACCCCCTCACCTTAACCCCACCCAACCCCCCCCCCCCCCACACATAAAAAGAACCCCCCCCACCCCACCCCACACCAAACTCAATACAAATTACCCCCCCCCCCCCCCCCGTGTCCACCAACCACACCCTATTCACACTACCAATAACCCTTTTTAACCCAACCCCACACCCCTAACACAGAAACCCTACACCACCCACCAACAAACTGAGAACCCAAACTACCTCTACTTCCCAACAACACTCACCCACCTCTCAATCTAATTAATATAAATACTAGAATAAAAAACCTTGGAATAATTTTCTTATTACCCATTTCAATGAATTTCCCTTTGTAACTACTGAAAACTGGTGTTATAAAATTTGTACTTATTGACACCAATTGGTGTAAATTAGGTTATCTAATATGTATTATACCAAATGTGTGTGTGAAACTTATGGACCTGTTCTAAGTTAATCGCTTCTCTTCCTTATGTATTATAACAGAAGCACTTACATTTAAAGAAATTTGACCAGTAGCTTTTTGCTGAATCGATAGGAAGAATGAAATGATTTTAATCATTTTGTCTCTGCACAGTGCAGATATGGAATGGGAAAATACCATTCTTTGTAAACAAAAATTTTCTTTGTGAAAAAATTATGGAATTACTTTTATTCAGCAATATTGCTTAGTAAGGAAGGCTGCATTTTAGTGGCATCATTATTATAAATATTCTTACCCCCAAAGAAAATTTTGAATATAGTTATATATATTAGAGGAATGGCAACCCACTCCAGTGTTCTTGCCTGGAGAATCCCAGAGACAGAGGAGCCTGATGGGCTGCCGTCTATGGGGTCTCACAGAGTCAGACATGACTGATGCGACTTAGCAGCAGCAGCAGCAGCATATATATTAGATAAGTAACATTGGGAATACATGGGAATATATGTCATCTTATATTTTTTCAAAAAATTGAAAGCAAAATTACCTAAGTACATTATCATCATGGCTAAATATATTCACAGAGGGCAAGCTGTTCATTCTTCTAGGAACAAGTCTCTAATGGTACTTCATAAATCTTTTCTGCTAAATCATTATGAACTGGAAAAAAAAAAACCAAAATGCTACCTACATCCAGGTATTACTATGCCCTGACTCAGCTCAGTGCAGAGGAAACAGATTAAAGAGTTACCTGAAATCTGTTTCTCAGGTGATCCAAACAAAGTCACCTTTATTTCTCAGAGGCTGGTAAAGTTGCTCAGTCGTTGTTTGACTCTTGTGACTCCATGGACTTTAGCCCGCCAGTATCTTCTGTCCATGGAATTCTCTAGGCAAGAATACTGGAGTGGGTAGCCTTTCCCTTCTCGAGGGTATCTTCCCAACCCAGGGATGAAAACCAGGTCTCCCACACTGCAGGTGGATTCTTTACCATCTGAGCCACTGGGGAAGCCAAGAAAACTGAAGTGGGTAGCCTTCCCCTTCTCCAGGGAATCTTCCCAACCCAGGTATCGAACCCAGGTGTCCCACATTGCAGGTGGATTCTTTAGCATCTGTTTCTGCTCTGGTTTAAATGTCAGGACCGATTCAGGTCATCCTTCCATAAGGATATATTTTCTTTACAACTTTTGTATTTTTCATTATTAAGATGCTCGGTTATATATACCATAATCATGGCCTTTGCTTTCAAGATTTTTGTTCTGTTAAAGTCTTAAAAACATGGACACGAACACATATAAAGATTTATTTCCCTTTCTTAATGATAAATATTTTCTCTATTGAATGAAGTGATGAAAATGGCTATCAGTACTGTGGCTCAGCTGGCAAAGAATCTGCCTACAATGTAGGAAACCTGGGTTGGGAAGATCCCCTGGAGAAAGGAAAGGCTACCCACTCCAGTATTCCGGCCTAGAAAATCTCATGGAATATGTAGTCCATGGGTTTGCAAAGACTTGGACACGACTGAGCGACTTTCATTTTCATAAAAGTAAATCATTAACACCTTAAAAAGTTTTTTTAAACATTTAAAATAGTCATTTGGAAATATCTTGGATTCCAGAATTCAAGAATTGAATCCCAGTGTGACAGTTAATGATTTAAATGTTTATTAATACCCTGATATATTTCCTAAAAGAAGTAAATGAATTTAAAAAAATGAAAAGCTCAGAAAGAACTTGCAAGTATTAATAAAGGAATAATAACAACTTCAAGTGATCACCAAAGGGGGAATTAAGGTGAAAATACTTTATGTATGTAGCCTAATGAATAGGATAATTGCTCAGCATTCACAAAATGCTTTAATTGATTTTAAACTGAAAGGAAAAAAAAAAGCAAACTCAATTTCTATTCTAACTTCCAAATAACAGTACTTGTAATAAATACTAGCAACTTTATTTCTTAGTGCCAATAAGTATTTATTGTTCAGACTCACCATTGAACAACTTAATGTGACAATGTATAATGTAAACTATTACATATGCCTGTATACATATACATGTGTACATATATGCATGCATACATACACACATACATTCAAACATACATATCTTTCCAAGTAAAGTAACTACAAGAGAAAGCTATGACACTTGTTTAATGAGAATTTGTTACAGCAGTAATACTATTGTGAACCAATATATGTGTTCTTTATAGTTGTTTGATGTACTTATGAGTTTTACATAATACTTTATATTAGTCTACATTTAATTGATTGGTTTCCCTTAAGAAAATAAATTTATATCATTTAATTAACATTTAAGATTATATTCCTTCCTTTTATATGATTTAATATGTGTTAGAATTACAATCTGGCAATTCAGACATTTTTAACCCGACTATAACGTAGCACTGTGAGAACAGTGTCTAGCTTGGCCACCACTGATTCTCTAGTGACTCAAATACTGTGTCTAGTTTAAATAGGCATTCAATAAACAGCTGGAGAATGAGTAAATGAATTTTTTCCAAGTCACAGCTAGAATTATATAATTACAAAAATTTAAAATAGAAGTCATATAGCTTTTAAAAATGATCTTTGTAAACATGGGATGAAGAATTAAATATATATGCATGATGTACCCTTACTTTGGTAAGAATAACTACACAATATGCATGCCTTGTGTATGTACATGTAATTACAAGTAGAAGCATTTAATCAATAAAAATTTCAAAAGCTAGATATTGACCATGGCTGCAAAATGCTACTCCAAAAACTGAAACCATAAAATAGCAATTCAGGTGATCTCTACTCATTTTTTTTTTTTATTAATGATAGTATGAGTCAGACATTATTGCTCATTATTCTGCTTTGTTTTATGTTTTAACTTAGAACTTGTATAAAAGTCTGAGTGAAGTGAAGTCTGAAGTGGAAATGGTAATTAAAACTGGACGTCAGATTGTACAGAAGAAGCAGACGGAAAACCCTAAAGAGAGCTTGATGAAAGAGTAAACGGCTTTGAAGTTGCATTATAATGAGCTGGGAGCAAAGGTATGTGCTGAAATCATGAACGCTGGCCACTTCCCACTTTTGTTATATATTGTAAAGCAAGAGTCAGTATTTATGTGCAATTGATACCTTAGAAAGTCTAAATCATTTACTTCCTACAGATAGATACATGTATATATGGATACAGATATATATACATACAGACATATATACATATATAGAGATATATTCACATGTGTGATTCTTATTAAGAAACAATAATTAATCAGTGAGTCTCTATATTTCAGTCTATAGTAACACATATGTAAAACTCAGAGACATTTTTATTGGTCCATCAGATAGTTCTGAAAGAGTTCCATTGTTCTAAACTTGCCCCTTCTTTTCATTGTGTATATTTACTTGTGATGACTGGAAGGCTGGTAATTTTATAAAATAAGATGCCTACTTATATTTAGGTACAATGGAGTTGATACATTCTACATAGAAACAGCTTTACTGAGACCAATGGGGAGAAAAGAGTCAATTAATATTTTTACAGCTCATGTTCCCAATTTTATTTAATATAACAACATCAATGAGAAAATTGTCACTTCATCTTAGACACAAATGTAAATGCTTGCCCACATTTGAGAACTAGCCATGCAGAGGCAGAACTGTAATATTGCACCCTGAAAGCAGATTGAAGGTTATGACCTGAAGCTACGAATTGCAAATTACTTATCACTGAGAGAAAGTGAATTTTAGATTCAAATGAAAATCTGAAAATTACGATTTTTATTAGTTGACAGTCTGAAACCATAAACACTGGTCACTTCCCACTTTCCTTATATATTGTAAAGCAAGAGTCAGTAATTATGTACAATTGATATCTTAAAAAGTCTAAATTATTTATTTTTAAAATCTTTTAATTTTATATTTCACATATTTTGAAAGAGTGCTTTTTCAAGTATAAATTATTGCCTGGGCCTTTTCTTTGCCTTGAAGAATTTGCACAAGGTCTTTGCAAGAGTAAATTCAACATAAATAATGTAGAATAAATCACTTAGAATTTAGAACAGTAAAAATGACATTAGAAGACTATTAGTGCCCTGAGTTGATTATTAGTAAGGAGTGAATGGTTCTTCTGAGGATGTAAAGACCTATTTATTCCTGAAAATACATATTTGAAAGTGTATGTTTATCTACCCATTTGGCACTAAGTAATATCATTAAAGCAAAATGAACAATTACTAAGAAATCATACTTAGTTTTAAAAACATGACAGAACACTGCAAAAAATGTAGGGCAGGCATTTATTTTTGAAATAAAGATTTAGAAACATTAGTGGTAAAGGGAATATGTATACATTTTCATATTACAGAAAATGGCCAAGTCACATATTCCCTTTCGGAGAAAAAAATGTCCATATTTAAATCTTCCAAGCACCTTCAGCAGTGATGGCTTTGTTTTATAAAAACAGAGGAAATGGGATATCTTAATATATTATCCTTTTATATAAATATGTAAGCCATTCTATTTTAATCATCTTCAGAATTTATATCATTTTTACTTGCCTCAGTTCAGTCTATATATATATATTAATTTTTGTATTAATCAGCTTAGGCTGCCATGACAAAATACCGTAGAGTAGGTGGCTTAAACAAGGATATTTTGTTTCTCACAGTTCTGGACGCTAAGAAGTTCAAGATCAAGGTATCAGTCTAGTAAGGACCCTCATCCTGGCTTGCAGACAGCCACTTTCTTACTGTGTTCTCACATGATGAAGAGGGAGGGAGAGTAGGAGGGACGGGGGGGTGGGGGGTGGGGAGAAGGGGATGAGAGGGATGGAAAGAGTGGGAGGGATAACTTTTCCTTCCTCTGCTAGTAGGGACATAATCCTGTCTGATTAGGGTCACATCCTTATGACTTAATTTAACCTTAACTACTTTCTAAACACCCTGTATTCAGATACAGGTCACATGGGGGCTTAGGTTTCAACTTATCGATTTGTGGGGATTTCAGTTCCATTCATGACCCTTTTTTTTTAAAACAGTTTTATTAGTTTGATTAATATCACCAACTTAGCTTAATTGTTCATTGACTAAAAATCAAAGAGTTTCTATATCTAGATCTATTTCATTTCATCAAGAGATATTGCACCTAGGAACATAGATATAATAATACTTAACAGTTGCTTATATGGCCCCTGTATACTTTAAATTATATGACAATATACATAAATAGCAATACTCATTGCAACCTCAAATGCTCATAACTCAAAGTCTCAGTATTCATGTCAGCCTCACGTACATGTTTAAGTGTTCATGAAACAGTGATGGCTGAAAGTTTCTACTGCAGGTGGCACTATTTTTAAATGTATCATGTCTCCACCAAAAAAAGAAAAAGTGTAAAACTCAATTTTCCTTAAGATGGCAGTATCTCCTGTTTTATTAAAATACTATTTAGTTGGATATAAACAAAATAAAATAAATAAAAATCAATAAAGCCTGAGCTCTGGGAAGATAGAATTTCTTTGAAATACTGAATCTAGAATTCTTTTCTATCAATAATGCATAGAAAAAATAACTATGCATAGAAAACGCACCATGAAGGTGTATATTTTTTCCTGCTACACACAAATAAAATCCTTACACTCAAAATGGCAAATGCTTTCACTTCTCTGAAGGGAAGAATAGAAGGAAAAATCTGTAAAACAAACATTGAATTTGCAGCTTCAACAGCTAATTTTGTTTTTAATATGTGCACACCTCTGTTAAAGAAGCAAATTTTTTTGAGTATTTGTAATTTGTCTCAAAATTTCAGGGTATTTATTATCATTGCAGCATTTAATTAAAAAATCTTCACTGTGGCATTTCTTTATGCTCATGGCTGTATATATACTGGGGTGGGGGGGAGGTTCCCTGGTGGCTCAGTGGTAGAGAATCCATCTCTAAGCAGGAAATGTGGGTTCGATCTCGATCTCTGGGTTGGAAAGATCTCCTGGAGAAGGAAATGGCAACTCACTCCAGTATTCTTGCCTGGGAAATCCTATGGACAGAGGAGCCTGGTGGGCTACAGTCTGTGGGGTCACAGAGAGTCAGACATGACTTAGAGACTAAACAACAGCAGCAAAATATATATGTGTGTGTATCTTCTCAGAGCTAATGTATCACTGACGTTTTTATTCTATTTTTGTTTACACACCTACATATATATCAAGAGATGATGGGTCCTGGGCTTTTTATTAAAGCCAACCAACCCATTCCTAAGATGTAGGAACATCAGAAGAGTGGTGGGGAAACACAAATTTGTTCATCTTCTGTGTAAGAACATGGAAGAATTTCACTTTGAGAGTCTTAGTTTTAAACACTGAGAACTGAAACACAGGATCAAGTCATGATTTTCTCTATTAACGAGAGTAAAATTGTGTTATGGTGCTAACTTTTTTACTCCCTTTAAATGATAAATTAATGTTTAAGGATAAAGTGACCTATTCTTTGTGTTGTTTTTGTGCAAAAGTGAGACATTTCAAAGATGCAATGGCAATAAAATTGACCGTTCTAAATATTTTACAAATACCTTTGCCTCTGGAGAGAAATTGTGTTCTTTGCCCATTTTGATTACTTAATAGCAAGGGTGAACCTTATTTGTATATAGAGGATTGTAAATGTTGCCCATCTCTTTGACAGATGACTGAAGGTTTTCTAAAAGAAACATGCCATGTCTTCAGTTTGACTTATATCATTTTATTTATTTAAAAACTGTGGCCATAAATTAATTTTATTTATATTAGAGAAAAATAGCTTTTCTTTCTCCCTGATACAATATGCTATCTTTTGGATAAAGGATCTCATCATCTTTCATAGACTGTGTTTATTCACTATTAATATTCAGAATATGTAATGTTTCTAAAATATTTTTTTCAAGTAAGAAGCTTATTTTAAAATGGCAAAAATATGAAAGCACCAATTAAGTAGCTATAATTAAACTTGAATTGAAAAAGTAAACCAACTGACATTTATGGTCATTCTTTTCAGGTAACAGAAAGAAAAGCAACAGTTGGAGAAATGCTTGAAATTGTCCCGTAAGATGCGAAAGGAAATGAATGCCTTGACAGAATGGCTGGCAGCTACAGATATGGAACTGACAAAGAGATCAGCAGTTGAAGGAATGCCTAGTAACTTGGATTCTGAAGTTGCCTGGGGAAAGGTAAAACCTATATCACTGAAGGTTATTTTTAGCATATATGAAGACAGTGCAATATGATTTTTTAAGGAGCTGTTAATGTACAACAATAGTGGAACCATAAATATTATCATGCTTCATTTTCCCTTTCCTCAAAATTTCATCAGTAGTTGAACTGTATATTTCAGAATCACAATAAAGCCAATGAGAACCTTCAGCAAGATTTTCTCCAATGGTTTATTTAGAATTAGGTAGGTTCTGAATAAGTCCTTAAAATATATATACATCATTAGTCAGAAAGTCAGTTCAAAGATGTGACTCTGTGTTCCCTGGCTTGCTTAAAAGAGACTATTCAGATGGACCCCACAACCATGAGGAAGGGAAAGATGCCGAGACTTCAGACAGTTAAGCTGGACAAACTTGCAAGATGAGCAAACTATTGATGTCACAATCATAAAAAAAGAAAAAAATCTCACTGGGTCTTTATGGCCCCTGTCATTTCCACCATCAAACAGCCCTGAGTTTCCTTTAATCCTCAGCTTGTAGATTCTTAATGTTTCTGTGACAGCCAATCAGACATCATTTTTCTCTACAATTCAAAGTCAAAGCACAAAATATCTTAATTTTTTTTTCAGTTGACATATTACTGGATTATTTGAAAGTATGTTGATATAAACTAAATAGTTGATATAGAATAGTGTGTTTTCACCTTGAACTTTGCCAAGCCACTGGGCACTTAGAAAAAAAATAAATCATAGCACAGCCCACTCCTTCAATTTTTTTTTTTTAAATTAACAAACACATGCCTGCATTAACTAGATGTTTAAGTGATCTGTGCTTTATTTTTAATGCAAGATGTATATCTTGAATAACTAAATTTGGGATCTTTTAATTGCATTATTTAAAAACAGTCCTACAGTGAGACCAAAACCGAAAACTGATTTTCTTCATGTAGATTAGGATGACAAGCAGTTGTAAAAATTTATTAACTACACTTTATTTTCAAATAAATATTAGAGAATGAAATTTCTTCTTTCTTCCTGTTCAGAATGGATTTAGAGATAAGATATTGACTTACAGTTATTAGTTCAGGATCATATATATTGTGAAATCATTAGAGTAGTGAGTGTACAGAGCATACAGATTAAAAGTTACATTGGCCTTTTCTTTTCCTCCTGTCACAAAAACAAACATTATATTTCTATTTATTGGGAATCAGTGACATTCATGTATTTAAGTGCAGGCTGGGTGGCTGTAAGAAATAAGCCAAAATTCCACTTGGCAGATCTTAGTCACATGATCGTTTCTAGCCTTCAAGGAGGGTGGTAAAAGATGTCTCCATCTGGCTGAGTAGTCAGTGTCCTGATGAAATGATGAGTAGGTAATGTTTTAAAATGAAGACATAGAGCATGCATTCTGGATTACAGATTTAAGTAAATCAATTCTGACTATACCATTACTGGCTACAATTGTTTAGCATATGAATTGAGCACAGAAATCTAACCATAGAAAAATATTTATGTAATTAAATAGAAGTTTATATCTCTGATGATCATTATGTTTGGAAAATATAAGCTTCAGCAATGTTTAATCTACATTATTTACTGACTTTAACCACTAACAGATTTCTTTTATCCCTCATTTAATTTCAGTAGTCAAAAGTTCAAAGCCAGTTCAATAATTCAGCCACATTAAAGTCTTTTAATATCCACAGTGTTAGCTAAAAATTAAAATGGTTAAATATAATTCCCTAGAAAAATAATTGGTCCTTTGATAGTTTAAATCCTTCAGCATTTTAGATAGTTCATATTTACCATTTTACATAAATTGCCCATTAGTTTTTCTTAACACCAGTCTTGGGATACCAAGAGTTACCTGTGAGAATCGCACACACGTACACATACATAATGCTGAGTTTAACTCTGAGTATTAAATAACACACAACAATTGATGTCTAGTCACTGACGTAACAAGTCATGATTTTCACATGTATTTCAGGGACAAATGTTTATAATAGTCAACATTAAGAACAGCAATTATAACTTTACTCTGTTATCCTTCTCTCCTTCTGCTGTCACTTTATTCCTAAAATTTAATGACAGTCACATGACAGAATGTATCATTCTGTTTTCCCAGTGGTTCTCAGTGTTGGTTGCACACTGAAATCATCTGAGAACCTTAAAAGCCTATCAGTGCTGAGGGCCCACCCCCAGAAATTCTGATTTAATTGGTCTGTGAGGTCAGTGTCTCTAAATCTCTAATATTAAGCACAGTTTGAGAACTACTAGCTAATGCGATACAAGAGTCTTAGGAAATATTACGTTCAGTTCAGCCAACCATGTCCTGTATTTTTTTTTTTCCTCAAACAATCACTTTTCACAGTTTAAAGAGATCTGGCCTCTGGTCCTAGATTATGTGGATAATTGCCTCAACTTATCACTCCTCTTCGCTCTAAAAGCATGAGAACTATTACTTATTTCTAAAGTCTGTTGCACTATCATTCCATGAAAAATTGCATATCTTTTTTTTTTTTTAAAGAGAGCACAGTAATTTATCTGTGAAGTGAAATAACACTATAGCAGATCATTAACTTGGTACAATGAATGCATCAAGCAGCTGTTACTTAGAAAATAGAACATCTGTTAAATGCCACTGGAGTCACTATTCACTGTCATTATAGTTATAGTCATAATTTCTGTTCTACGTATCCTGCCTTCATAAAATTCTTTTTAACAGACAATACTTTATTAATACAAAGTTAATACACATTACTATAAAATCCACTCCTTACTGTTTTATAGTCTTTTAAAAATTTATCATTACGTTATTCCATAACATTAGCCTAATAATAAAATGTGTTCTAATCCTCAAACCATGACAGTAGTGTTGGGGCCTAAAAAACAACTAATATCATATTTTATCACATTTAAGACATATGAGATCAAGTGATATGCTAGATTTAATTATA
Organism: Okapia johnstoni; assembly: GCA_024291935.2. Lineage (NCBI taxonomy): Eukaryota > Metazoa > Chordata > Mammalia > Artiodactyla > Giraffidae > Okapia > Okapia johnstoni. The sequence continues at coordinate 26,515,754 of CM044305.1, read as the reverse complement.
GATGTTGTGGATCAAAAGAAACACCACTCCCTTAAATTTGAATATAAATTGCAAGTTTTATCTCATTTCATAAACTTTAATATGTGCAAATGCACATGTTTAGAATTTGTGGTAATGTGATAATTTGTTCACTTTCTTCCCATGAATATATTTTGTAGCTAAACGTGAAAAACTCTCTCTCATCTCTGATGACCAGAAGTGGTATAATATTTATGCAGACTGACTGAAGGCAGAATTCAATGGGGAGGGTATAACCTTTTATGGGTTAGTCAACCCTTCACATAGGGAGAACTTGCACAAGAGTTAAAAGAAGATCAAATAAACAAGAATTTTGCAGCATCCTAGTAAAGGAAGGAAGATATATTGAAATGGTGTTGTGACAATTTAAATCTACATTGAGTTCTACTGTTATCTGACATTTTTTCCTGTATCATAAAACCTAAGCACACCAAGTGGATAGTTCACATTTAGCTGCTGTTAAAACTCCTGAAACAAGACTTATGACCATGGCATCAGTTCAGTTCATTTCAGTCGCTCAGTCATGTCCGACTCTTTGCGACCCCGCGGACTGCAGCACGCCAGGCTTCCCTGTCCATCACCAACTCCCAGAGCTTGCTCAAACTCATGTCCATCGAGTTGGTGATGCCATCCAACCATCTCATCCTCTGTCGTCCCCTTTTCCTCACGCCTTCAATCTTTCCCAGTGTCAGGGTCTTTTCCAATGAGTCAGTTCTTCGCATAAGGTGGCCAATGAGTATTCAGGACTGACTTCCTTTAGGATGGACTGGTTGAATCTCCTTGCAGTCCCAGGGACTCTCAAGAGTCTTCTCCAACACCACAGTTCAAAAGCATCAATTTTTCAGTACTGATTTCTTTCTGCCATGTCATAAGTCAAAATAAAACTGAGTGTTCATAATTTTGCTTTTAATTCAGCTTTGAAATTGATCCTAGAAGCTGTCACATTACTGTAAGATTGAAAAAACTAAAAGAGCTGAGTTTCAATTTATTCAGTTTAATCATTGAATTTGAACTTGCCTGTTCAAAAGAGTAGACCTTCCGAAACCCTCCCCAACCCTCACCTCACAAGGCAACAGAAGGGGACATGCATGCTGAGGATTTAATGCATTTTAAGAGGAAGAAATGAATTTTCAATTTGATTTATCCATCTTACCAACCCTATAAGTAAGTCTACCTTTCTTAAAGAGTACCAGGTGAGGGTGTAAAGAGAATGACCAACACAGTAGCTATAGTTGAATTCAGTAATTCAATTCTCAATACATTTGCAAGTATAGACGTTCTTCTATTGTAGGAAACTTTTAGTGTATGGGAAAATGGTTCTTTGACATCATAAAATATATGTTTTTAGTTTCCAGTTAGTACCCCATGTTCCCCTTTTTCCTCTTCCTCACAAAGAGTTGGACATGACTGAGCAACTGAACTGAACTGATTCCCCTTTAGGTGGCATTTCATTCCAACCTTCATACTTTCTTATCATTTTATACAGTCTTCAGTCATTCTAAACCTTCCAGTCCTTTATGGTAAACTCTGATTTCAAGCATTACCTCTCCCTTGAAGCCATTCATGCTTATCCAAGCCATTCACGCTTATCCCAGCCATGAATTATCCTTTCCTCCAAATTATGTTCTTTCTAATATGATAGCAAAATGATTGCATCCCAACTTTTCTCTACAGCTACACTTTAGATAACATTAGAGCAGAGTATACAAAGATTGCCTCCTTCCTTATTTCTGGCAGTGAATGACACAGTGTAGGGTGAGTGTTAAGCATCTGATGTTCATTGACTCATCAAAGTTGAAGTCTTTGCATCACAAAGCAAGATCAGCAAATTTCTTAAAATCTAAGATTTAATTATTTGTAAGTCATGCCATCAATTCAAAATGCTTTTGTGGGGATTTTTTTTTTAATTCAGTAAACAAGCACAATACTTTTCCTAACCCAGAATAGCATTTATACAAGTGATTCAATACTAGTTTGTTCTTGAACACTACATATAAAAATGTTTGGCTTTAGGTCTTTTTACAGAAGGAGTATAAAATTTTCTCCTGAGTCACTTTTGGGCCACAAGCAGTTGTAAACTACTACAGTGATCACTGTTTTTTTTCAAGTTCATATTCATGAGAGTGCTAACTTCAGCATACTTGAGTTTGATAACATTGAAAAACCTGAAATCAAATCAAACATTAGTCCACATTTCTTGTTTTTCTTATGATCATTAAGTGAATGAGCATTAAAATGGGCATTAAATATTTTCTCTTGAGAAGTATCTGGAGAATTTGGGTAGACTTTAATGCATAATAGTTGTTTGTGACCCCTTAACTGTTTGCAACATCATTCCTTAAATTCAAAACTTCTCTGATGTCTTCTGAGATTTGGAAATTTCCATCACCTTTCATCACTTTGGCTGACCTGGGAAGGGACAGATGTCTGTGTACATAACTTTTTATACCAAAGCTTAAACATAGTGTCATCTTTCTGAAGCTATTTTTAGAAATAATTAGTGATCCAAATATAAATTAAGATTTAACTTTGTAAAGTGTTACCTTTACGAATAAATGAACTCTAGTGACAAGGCAGTAGTTTGGAATACATGAGGTAGGAAATGATCATTTTCATATATTTTCATGTTTTTTTCATACTCAAATATAAGTTTTATAAGGGTAAGGACTTTGTTTCTATCCTTTTACTCACAGTACCTAGAACAATGGCCACCACATATAGTTGTAAAGATTGTGTACTAACAAAGGGTACAGACAAAGGGAGTGAAAGGACTGAAATCTAGTCCATGACACTCACAAGTCAAAATCCAGAAGGACTTTTTCTCCCCCAAAACAGCATTTCTCGTAATTTCCTAAAAGATGCTGAGTAAAATCCCCTATGTCCCTGCTGAAACAGTAATGCATTTAACAGGAGCTCAGTAGCATTTAGGATTAATACGTGAAGGAATTCATTATATGAACTGCTGCGCTCACTCATGTACATCAGATGACACTTACATTACAAATAATCCTCTGCGTGGTAGCTGATAAGTTCATTGAGCATTAACTACCTTAATTTCAGATATTTTTTGCATTGAAAAAGAAAAATACAAATAGAAAAGCCTATCTTAGAAATGAAGAAATTGATTGTCTTTTGTATAGAAATTAGTTTATACCCTCTTTTAGCCTCATTTATCTCCTTCCTTATTTGGTATTCATGTGTGTGTGTGTGTGTATTTGTAGATTTATATATATATTTCAAGTAGACTAGGACCTGATAATATGGAGGAAAGGCAACCATATTATTTCGGTGTATTACAAGTATAGAAAAGGCATCTTGAGAACATCTAAAACTAAGGATATATGCTCTTAGGGACCACCTTTCTCTCATTTACTTAAACCACTTTTCTTACTCTCTGTGCATATATTTCATGTTCCTCTGTGCAAAAGGTCTCCCTCCAGTTCTTGTCGTTGCTGTTTCCAGTAAGAATTTGTCTTACTATGGCTTTGACTTGCTATGGTAAAGACATCAGCTTCATTCCAAATGATTTCTCAGCTGAGGTGTTACCTAATTTCTGTATCTCTTAAACTTCTTGAGAGAGTATCTTACCCACCAGGGAATGTCCAACAATTGTATGTGGGTCAGGGAGAGATGGGGGAGTGGGTGGGGGAGGGGGGAGAGTAGAGGCAGGGAAATGCTAGAGGGTCACGTGGTCCACTGTGACCCGTCCCAAAAAGGGCTGTAAATAGAGCTGACAGTAAACGTTTGTACTAGGATCAATTTCCCATCAACTCTCTACATAATTTCCAATATTGAATGTGCTTGTTTTTAGGTTTGAAAATCAAGTCTTAGGAAGTGTTGGTGCTCTCTTAAGGGATTTTAAATAGTATCTCTTTACTTCTAACTGAAATTAAGCATTTTTTTTCGGTTATGTGTGTGAGCAACAAACCCTAGTGATATCAGTAGTTCCTGTGAATTTGCCACCAGTCACAGATAAATTTATGAAAGATAATTTTATACGACATTCTAGTCATTCAGTATAATTCAGAACACCAGTTGTGCTCATCACTACTTTGAAATTATCCTAAATGTCTGTTGCTAGATTGTTATAGTTACACATGTTAGGAAAGAAAACATTTATTGCCACCTCACAAATTTAAAAAATATATTTTTTATATTTTATTGCAGTATAATTACTTTTATTTAAAATCTAGTGTATCTAATTTTATGCTTTTAAAAACATTATTATGAGAAGGGATATTTAAGTTTTGCCAGATGCCAAACAGGTTTGTGGCACTAAAAAATCTACAAATTCCTGCTCTAGCAATTCAAGAGAGCAAAAATTCCTGAATTTTTTAAAAGCAGTTGCTTATTGGTGGGTGGGTTTTCCAAATCTATATTTATCCAATACATATACAAATTAAGTAAATATAAATGTGCTTGGATTGATAGTGTGTATGCTTATTATTAAGTGTATATAATCATAAACAAATATGACATCAATTATGTTTATGTGTAAATACATATCCATATATACCCAGTAAACAGCTGCAATATATAGGATATGATTTTCATCATTCCCAAAGATATGGATGAAAGTTTAAAGCCTTGAAAAATCTTACCATAGTAACTAGATGCATAGTCATTTCAAAAGCATTAAATCTTAAGACTGCAATATATTATGTTCAAATGCTGTTCTTTTTACAGGCTACTCAGAAAGAGACTGAGAAACAGAAGGTTCACCTAAAGAGCATTACAGAGATAGGAGAGGCCTTGAAAACGGTTTTGGGCAAGAAGGAGACCTTGGTCGAAGATAAACTGAGTCTTTTGAATAGTAACTGGATAGCTGTCACTTCTCGAGCAGAAGAGTGGCTAAACCTTTTGTTGGTAAGGGAAGAGGATGAAAGATTTTCAACCCTTCTCCGTCATGAGAAAGACATTATATAAGCTTTCAATAATAGTCTTTATGTTCACAAAATCCTCAACTCCATGTAAATGTTGGTTCTTATTCAATATCTACATTATATTTTTCCATACTTATATTCTGTACGGAGATTGCACCTAAAAGTGATTTGAATGCTACTACATTTTTGTATTTTAGAATTGTGCAAAGTAGGACAAATACTTAAAATTACTGTCTTCTTAATACTATGTCATGATTTGTCTCTGTAAAATTAAGGAATACCAGAAACACATGGAAACCTTTGACCAGAATGTGGATCATATCACAAAGTGGATCATTCAGGCTGATGCACTTCTGGATGAATCTGAGAAAAAGAAACCACAGCAAAAAGAAAGACATGCTAAAGGTAGCAAATAAACTCTTATGATTAGTAACGTTCACACTACACAACAGTTATATTAATCGTCTTTTTCCTAAAAGGTACCAGGGACTTTTTTATTAAGAGTAAAAAACATCTTCCTCTCTTCCTTTCCCCCTCCCTCCTTCCTTCCATTTCTTCTTTCTCCCTTAATTCCTTCTTTTCCTTCCCTCCCTACTTCTTCAATTCAAATGAGAGTTCATGACTTAGAAGAGCTCTGTGATCTGGATATCTGTCCATATTGATCTGTCAGCTAATTACACACAAGTTAAAAACCTGATAAGAAAAGAATTCTTGGATTTATTTTGTTGTTATGTGGCAAATCATACCAATTTTAGTATTAGTTCTATATGCCTGTACCTAACACAAAGATTAGTTTAATTGCATCATTCACAGCCCATCTGAATAAACACCAGAAGTCCAATCTGTATATATTTTGCCTATACAAGGTCTAAATCTTAGTAACAATACTGAGCTTATGTAAAACTGAACTTCTCATTCTTAACTACATGTAAAGTAGTAGACATGGCTTTGTGGTCTCTCTGTTTGTGTCGAAGCCAATTATTAGGACATCCTAAGCTGTCTTTCTTAGTGGCAACTTAGTCTTTAAAAAAAAAAGGTTCCTGTAAAAAAGATATGAGTTATAATATGCAAATATATCATATTAATGGTATATTGTTTTTATTTGGTGACATCTTTTCCAATTAAATAAGAAGCATTACATTTGAACAAATCTCATAAATTAAACAATGCCTTCCTCTGTTTTTGTTGAAATTTTTAATAATTTTATTTGATTAGTGGGTTACTATTTAAAGAATCCTCAAACATTGTAGCTTCTGTCTATACAATTGATTTGTTCATTTTTTTTATGAAATCAGTATTTTCTACAGATTGCAATTCATTTGTAATGAAAAACTGCAAATATACTGCAGGCTGTGCCCCAAACATACTTGCTCTATTGTCTGTACCCTCTTTTGTTCTTCCTTCTCCCTGGATGTGTAGGTAAGGGATGTCACCTTACAGAGAAGTTCCTTCAGGGTCTTTGGAAAAATAGGAACTGAGTTATTTCACTCACAGCCTCTCCAACCCCCTCTGTCAGGCTCAGCTTTCCTCAGTCACTCTGTCTGTAACACAGAATCCCTGTCTGTTAGAAAATCCATTTTTTCTGTGACAATCGATACGATAAAGCAAAAGAGAATTCGTAAGTCCTCGGAAGAAATAGAAAATTGTTTTTCAGCTCCCTTTTTTCCTGAGCATGTGTTAAAGTTGTTCCACAGCTTTGAAGTTGAGAAAAGGTATGACTAAATATAAGACACAACAATTGTTGCTGGCAACATGGAAAAATCAGGAAAACATCCCTTGTCCTTCTTCAGACTAAGGAAATGCTTTTAAATAAACGTAGATCAAACTGAAGCACGGACAGTGACCTATTTTCCTGAGATCACACACATTCTCACTTTACTCCTGTTTTATGGAAGTTGGTTTTCTCTGCAAGTGTTCGTTTTCCTTCTCTTTCTCTCTAGCCCTCTCTCTAGTTCTCTCTCTCCTTCTTTCTCCCCACCCCCCTCTCTTTTGCTTTCTCACTCTTTCGGTCTCTTTCAACCTCCATTTAATTACTAACTTCAAGCCCTGTCTCTTGCTCACGGAATATAGCGTTTAAAGGCTGAACTGAATGACATACGCCCAAAGGTGGACTCCACGCGTGACCAAGCAGCAAACTTGATGGCAAACCGTGGCGACCACTGCAGGAAAGTAATAGAGCCCAAAATCTCAGAGCTCAACCATCGATTTGCAGCCATTTCTCACAGAATTAAGACTGGAAAGGTAGGAAGATCTGCTCCAAGGTGGAAACTAGTGATAAATGGTCTCTTGCGAAGGTTGCGCAGTACTCTGAAGGGGGCAGGCCACCCCTACAGCAAAGTTTTCAAAAGAAAAATGAAGGCCAAAATGTGTTTAAAGAAATTTTACCACTGAATCTCATGGGAGATCAATCTCTCTCCCTTTCTTCCTCCCTAGCCCCCATGTCCCTCTCTCTCTGTCATTTTGTTTTTCCTGGCACAGCTCTCCTAGAACTGCATTCTGCACTCGTTTCCGTATGTACTTTCAGGGGTAACCTACAGTACAGTAACAAATAGCATGCTGCAGGCCAACAACAACAAAAAGCACAAAAGACATACATCTAAAGAAAGCACTAGTGACATATTTTGCCAAATATAATATTGCTTGTGTATAATATGGAAGAAATAGCCAAAATGAGGCAGCTTTTGTATATCTTTACTGGTTGTGCACATGTGTGTATACGTGTGTATTTTAACTTGCTCTTGCTAGTTGCTGATTCTTACTGTGATAAAATCCATTAGTTTATGACATGCAAGCCATGAAGACAGATAATTGCAAAGCTTATATATCCTCATTTTTGTAATTTTATATGTCTATTTATACTTACTCTACTTAATGAAGAACCAGGGTATATGGAACTTTTGCATGAGAACCCTTTATATTTGTATAACATAGAATGAGGGCAAAAATATTATAGGTAGCTTGCAAAAATATATAAACTCAGTATTCTTGAATTCCAGCTGTTTGAGGGGGGTGTCAAAATGTAAGGTATTATCTCCCAAATTTATAAAATGTGGTTTGACACATTTTTCAATATACATGATATGCTTTCAAATACAAAAATGCATGTAAATGAAATGTGTGTGCTTATATATACAGATAATTGTTAGAAATAATCTTAAATGAGAATAACATTATTGCAGCATTTGTGAGTAAAGGTCATGTGATATGTCAGGTAAGTTTTGATTCCTGAAAGTTAGAATATGTTTGAAAAATAGTTTTGATAATTATAGACACTCAGTAATAGCATGATTTACATCTTCTAAGGCATTACATGTATCACTCTTATATATAATAGCACATATAAAGGAATTCCTAAAATATATGGAAATATGTTATAAAATTTAAATACTTATTTCTTCATTGTATCATCTAATGGTATTGAGTGTCCATTGTGCTTGTAAGTATGGGAATATACAAGAATGTTAAAGATACTTGCTTAAAAATACATGTCTACAAACACAAGTTTAACTACTTATTGCAGTAATATCATATGCTTAACATTAGTACATCTTCATGGAGATTTTCAGTTAATAATGAGGTGGTCTCATCAATCACATAGTGTAATAGGAAGAACAGTGAACATAGGAGATGGACTTCTGAACTTTGTCAGCATTAGGCAGAACATGCGATCTCTCTGTAATTCCATTTCAGTGTTTATAAGATATGGGGGTTGAACTAGATAAGTAGTTTTTGAAAGGAAAATTATCCCACCCCCCAAAAAAGAATTATTATATAGAACTGAGTATATAAAATGGATAACAGTAGAATTACTGGATGGCAGAATCTCTGCTCTTTTATCTTTCTTCTTCCTATGATGAGGTTCAGGGGTATGTTATGTGCTTAGAACACGATATAAAATTTCTGGGTTGGATTAGTTAAATTTAAGACTGATTAGTTGTAATAGTCCCTGATAATTCTAAACTTTTGTTGGTGCAGTGAGACATGTAATGACTTGTATGTACAGTGCTGGATTTCTTGGGAATAGCATTTGATCTCAAAGTCCAGTTTTTATTAGAGTAGGGCTTCTGGAAGGTAAGACTTGTGTGGAGAATGACCTTCTTAAGGTTGAGTATATGGGTAGTTTTCCCTTAGGAGAAAAACTTGGGAGAAATTTTACCATGATAAAATAAGCAGAAATCAATTGGGAGTGAATATGGAGTGAACTCAGTTTAAGAACTAATTTCAGGATCCTTTTAAAGGTCAGCTAGAAAGGGCAACTGAGTAAAGCAGAAATTTATTGTGAGAACTCATTGATAATGTCTGGATTCACTATTTGTTGAAGACTTTGTGTCTTGTGAGGACTGTCCATGTCAAGAAATTCCAAAGTCTAGAAAGCGATGTGTATTGGGTTCCTCAGTTTAGATTGGCTGAGAACTTGTCCATCAGCTGCAGTTCTCAGCAGCAGTAATTTTAATTTTGTCAGTGAGAAAGACTGTGGTGAGAGGAAAAGTTCTTAACTCCAAGCCAGAATACTTGGAGTGTGATCTTGGATTTGATCCTTCACCTCACAGAACCTCATTTCTATCCAGAAAAGTAGTAAGGGTATGTCTATATTATCTTAAGCTCAAGATTGTATTGAGGATCAAATGACCTAAGATATGTAAAAGTATATAGTGAAAAAACTCTAAAAATTATTATAAATTATATAAAGTCAAAATAATTCATATCAATAATAATTTCCATCATTATCTATATTAGACTTAATGGCTGAATTTTGAGAGTTGAAATGAAAATTGATGAGAAAAAGAAATGGAGGAAAATGAAGGAATAACTGATACCTCTTTCTGGTCTCTGCTGGAATGGGCAGAGACCAAGAACCTGTGCCTTTGCGATTTCCATTGCAAAGGCCAGCCTTACAGATTATCAAAAGAACCAATTTAAGAACTGGAAAGTTCTCATTGTCTCAAATAGGCTTCATAAAGTAAATGAAATGCTATCTCTTCTCATTTCATTTAGGTTAATCAGTAGTATCTTATGGCTTGAGAATGCTTAATCTCTCCTAGTATATATGAAATCAATTGGAGAAAATGGCAGTTTTGATGGGGAGGGTCAGAGTTATACAAATCAATCAGCCATAATGTCAGAACCCTGGCTAAAGTTGATGGAATCATAGGAGAAAGACACCATGACTTAAATCTTTCTGGTTTAAGGCCTCAGAACATGATAGTATAGCATAATGGTGGTTGCAGGGAATCCTATCAGCAAAAGAAAATGACAGCAGTAAAAAGCTTAGAATGGGTAATAGGAAGGCACAAGTAAACAGACTCCTTAGTCTTGTTGCTCTTGGAAACTCTATCTGTCTCCATCATCTGAAAAACGGAGTTGGAGAGGACAGTCAGCAATTTAAGAAAGAAGATATTTGAGGCAGATCTTAAAAAAGGTATAAAGGAGGGGTTACGAAAAGGGAGGAATATGAATGAACTCTTACCAATCATGCACGTTCAGGTCATGAAGTTTAGTACTGTGGTACCTAAATGGTTAAGTAAGATGTGATGGATTCAAGGAGCTTACTGTTGAATGGTGGAGTGAGGTATATTCATGGATACTGGGCTGACAAAGAGTGTATGCTAAGTGGATTTAGCAGTCACTCCAGAAACTTAGAAGAGGTAACAATTCTGATAAATCTATGACAAAACCTCAGGAGCATGTAATATGTTCAGTGGAGAGTAAGTTCAATTTACTTGTGGAATAGAGCATGGAGTATGAAACTTGGTGTGGATGATAAGACTAGAAAGGATGATGAGACATAGTCTGGGGACAGGTCATGGCAACCAGACTAATAATGTGTGCTTAATTCAGTATGCAATGGGGAATTCTTGATTTTTGTTTGTTTTTTATGCACTGTTGAAAGATTAGCCCTGCAGGAGTTGTGAAGAAATTTCAACCGAATAATGACAGGAAGTAGGGAAACCAATTAGGGATCCATCACAGTAGTCTGCATGAGAAACAGTGAGAAACTGAAATAAAGAGGTATTTAGGGAATGGAAAGGAAGTGACCGTCTACAGAAGTGAATTTCTAAACTTTGTGTACCTGGAGGAATTGTTAAAACATAAATCGTCATCCCCCGCAAACCCTTGCCTGAAGACTAAGACTTAGTAGGCCTTTAGTGAGGGCTGATCATTTTCATGGCCAACAGGTTTTCAGATGTTATTGATGCTAATAATCTAAGAACCAGACTCTGAGAAAAGTGAAGTCACTCAGTCGTGCCCGACTCTGCAACCCCATGGACAGTAGCCTGCACTAAGTTCCTCCGTCCATGGGATTTTCTAGGCAAGAGTACTGGAGTGGGTTGCCATTTCCTTCTCCAGGGAATCTTCCTGACCCAGGGATCGAACCCAGGTCTCCTGCATTGTACACAGATGCTTTACTGTCTGAAACTCTGAGAACCACTGGTCTAGAAGCTAGGTTGAGAACTAGCCTAGAGGTAAATCACTATATATGAAGGCCAAGAATATGATGAACTGAAACTGAGTCAGGAGTGAATACTGAGTGTGAAAGGCTATCTCTGAGACAGAATAAAATTTGCATCAAGATATATTTGTCACATTGTAATACTTAGTTTTAAATGCATATTGAATAAACAGATTTTAGCTATGTCCTACTAATATAGCAATTGCATTACTTTGTAACAAAATATTATGAAACTTATACACATAATTTCCTAAGATTGTGATTTCTTCTAGATATTTAGAAATATTTCACATTTCTGTGGAGCTAAAATGTTACATTATTGACTGTGTAATTGGTACTAACAAAAAGAAAGGTGAACTTGTTTTCTTATGTCTTCATTCTTTATTAAAATAGATTTATGTGCCATTAAGTTCAGTTCAGTCACTCAGTAATGTCCAACTCTTTGCGACCCCATGGACTATAGCACACCAGGCTTTCCTGTCCATCACCAACTCCTGGAGCTTACTCAAACTCATGTCCATAGAGGTAGTGATACCATCCAACCATCTCATCCTCTGTTGTCTCCTTCTCCTCCTGCCTTCAATCTTTCCCAGTATCAGGGTCTTTTCCAATGAGTCATTAGGTATTATATACAATATGTACCTCAATTTCCCTATGGGTCTTAAAATTGCTTTTGAAATCCATGTAGCAGTATGTGTGTGTGTGTGTGTGTGTGTAATTACAACATGAGATTTGAATGATCTGCCATCACATATGCAAATATTCATAATATTATTGCTGTAATATTATAAAGTGTCAAGATTTTGATCTCCAATCAGTCCAATCCAATCAGTGTTAGCAGGTGCAAAAGTAATCATCCTTTGCATCAGAGACTTTTGTATATGTGTATGTGTTTATTAATATGCATGGCTATAAGAGAGCCAGTGAGTTTTTCATTTAATGTAGAATATATCAGGAGAAACACATGGTTGCATCTAATTTTATCTTAAATAGTGGCTTAATGTGTGAAAAGTATAAATAATTTAAGGATATCTTAGATATTGTGACCTTCCCAAACATCAGTGGGAAATAAGTAATCCATCTTATGAATGTGACCTAGGATATCCAAAATTCAATGGATTTGAGAATTTTAACTGAAATGCAGTTTTCATTAATCAACTTTATCAATACAAATACATTTATCTTTTTCCCCTTTGTAGTCTATTTCTAATTTAACACCTTTTCTGACAAAAGAGAACACTGTTAATTGGTACAGGTATTTTTGTTGTACAAATATGTTTTTAGTAAAATTTTCTACAAGGATATTATTTAAAAAGGCATAGATGAAAACTTAGGTATATATATAGGCATCACATAATTTTAAAGTATTACATATGTAATAATCACAGCCAAAATCCTCAAATAATAAATGAATACCCAGTCTTTGTATTACTCTACCTGCTAATTTTATTTCACTGAAATAAGCAAGAAGTTAGCCTACCAACAGAATTTCTATATTAACATTTTTTTCACATTTGTAATATCCTATCCCTGTGACAAAATTAGTTCTATTGGAACTTGGATAACACATTCCTTTTGTGATCATTTATAGTGTTTTCAAAGTAGTTGTTAATTGAGTTTGGTGAGCAGTGTCATTTGCTAGAACTAACTGGGTCTTATTAGCATGACATTTAAAATGATTAAAGCAACTTGGTGATTTCTGATCATGATACTTTAAAAAGGCAAATGATTCCTCCAATCAGTCAACAGATGTAAAAGTAATTATTCCTTGGACCAGAACTTTAAGATGTTAATCGGAGGTTGTGTGAGAGCCAGTGAGTTGCCCTACTTCTCCGTTAGATAGCCTGGTTAGAAAACATTATATCCTAATTCATTACTTTGTCCACTCCAACATGCTGACTCTCAGCATACGTTCTTATCTCTAGTTGTATCATCAGATAATTTTTTTGTTGGTCTATTATGCTTTAATATAAAATGTCTAGTCTCCCTTAAAACAATGATTTTGGTGCTCCTTTCTATTAAAAATAATGATAATTAAACAAAAACCAGAAATGGGAGAGGAATAAAGGAATGAAGGGAGAAAGGAAGAAAGAAACAAAAAAAATAAAGTTTTCCAACTGTAATATTTTTAATTCATCAGTCTCTCCCTATATTTTAGAGTTAAGTCTTTTCTTCTGCTATTTCAGTTGCTACTACTAAACTCATATAATCATGAGATAGAAAAGTATTTCAAGTTATTCTCAATAAAAAGTAGAAAGTGTGATGATTATTGAACCACCAACATGTCTTAACCAATTAATGTATTTTATATCCAATTCTAAAAGGTGTGACCATGACATTAATCTTATCAATTCAAAACCAACAGATATACTATGTAATGTCTCTTAATTAGCTTTACAAATTTGGGAAGTTACCACAATTTCACATTTTTATCCTCACAGCATCAAAGATAAGCCAGTACATGATCTAACATTAAAGAATGCACCCAATGAAATGTCAGTTATCCAAGTCAGTTTGTATTATCTTTAAAATATTATACCTTATGTTCCTTGGATATATCTCTTATGAATTTAAAATAAATCAATGAATAAATCTACAAACTACTTTATCTGATTACCTTTGTTTTAGATAGATCTTTCAGTACACTTATTTCCCTTTGTAAGTTTTCTTTCCTCTCCAGATATTTTGACTTGAAATAACTATTTATATCATATCAGCACTGTGTCTTTTCTGTATCATAGGATGTTACTGATCCTTTAAACTTTATTCATTTTGATTTCCATAAATTATTCTTGTTTAATTTTAAATCTATACCAATATTGTAATGATTAATAAATTTTCAAATCTGCAGATTGGAAAGAGGAGACTGATTTGAAGCAATTTTAAACCAATCTGTAGCATTTGGAATATTCATTTTTAATTCAGGTTTCAGTGTAATTTGAATGTAGTGGCCATATATCATGATTACTAAGATTACATAGTCCATATTAATAAATGTTTATTTTGCTCTCTGTGTAAACACAGTCTTTATTATGTCAGTGTACCTATGCACGTTAGAAGTAATATTTAATCAAAAGAAAGCTTACATTTTAAAAATGATAAAGTGTATCTGAGTAATTTTGAATGCTTCCAATTTACAATGAATCAAATTGTAATTGATTTTGCTTTTTTCAGTCTGTTGTTGTTTGTTAACTTGTTATATAAATCACCATTAATGCTAAAACTTTAACAAAGCCTTAAACTTCATTAATCTTAAATCATACAGCAAAGCACAATTAATAGCTGCTAAGCAATCTGAAGCCACATTAAAAATCAAGGAAAACAAAGTGTTGTCTTTCTCAGTTTCTCTGTCTCTTCTTTCTTTTGTGTCCGTTGATCTATCTGTTTGATTATTTAACTACCCTATTTTTCACTTATTTGTATTTTGTATGACTACACAGTCATGCTAAAGCTCTTAAGATAAAAAGGTAAGTAAAAAATTAAATTGTACAAAACCTATGCCTGATTTGTACTTTCTGCTGAGATATTATAACTTTTTATTATTATTTTCTATGTATTCTGAAGCTTATCTTGTGTGTACTGTCTGAAGTATAATTTAATTGTGATTCTAATTCTTCTTTGGTCATATACTTTGTGTAAAGTCAGTAGAAATAATGTACGCTTAAATTAAGATGATCTATCTACCATTGATTTCAATTTACTCAAATAATTTGTCATAGTACTGAATCAAAGAGGCAGGCCTTATATACTTTATATGACTTAAACTTTGATGACTCACCAATGAGCTATTAAATTATGATTGTTTGCTTACCCTTCATTTATTTTATAAAATTCCTTAAGAATTACAAAGCCAACAAAGACCAAATAATAACATAAAACTTTTATTGGTTAAACATGTCTTAATTACATTTCTGTGAGAGAAATTTTCATAAAAAATAATGAACTTTTGGTTCTTCTCAATGTTCATAGTCATAATTGGTTTTGCTGTTGATCTGTAATGTGGCTACTGTGGCTACTATCAATAAAGTAGCCACAGACTACATATGGATTATTGAATACTTTTGAAATGTGGCTACTCCAAATTAAGTTGTGCTGTAAGTGTAAAAATACGCTGTGGGTTTTCAATTCTTCATATGAAAAAAATGCAAGTAAAATATATTATTAATAATTTTATAATGATTTTATAAGTTTAAATAGTATTTTAGATATATTGGGTAAATACTAAATCCATCTGATGCTAAATTTTTTCACTTTTTAGTATGACAACTAGAACATTGAAAATTAAATATATGACTTGCATAACATTTCTATATGGCTGCATATCTCTAGTAAACAAAGATCTTTGAATTCAGAGGAGAAAATTTACTGTAAATAGATAAAATTTTAGGGAATTACTCATGTGAAAAGTATCTTATTTCTTACATATATTCTAATACATCTAATACTGGAGTTGGGTAGCCATTCCCTTCTCCAGGTGATCTTCCCAACCCAGGGATTGAACCCATGTCTCATGCATTGCAGGCAGATTCTTTACCAGCTGAGCCAGCAGGGAAGCTATACATCGTTATCCTGCTTCTGTTTATATACTTTCAGCAGTGAGACACTCACTACTTTAAATGATGACAAAAAAAATTGCAGCACTAATTAGTTGTTTCTATATTAAATTCAGGCTCCAAGTAATTCCTACCCATTGATTCTAGTTGTTCACTTTGAAACCACACAGAATAACTAAAATCCCTAATCTACATAATAGTTTTTTTAAAAATCAAATCCATGGTAGTCTTTGATCAGGAAAATCTAGACTCTACAAATACTACTAATGAAATCTAAGTTTACATTATCTTGCTTGAATAATTCATAACTAAGTACTAGTGTTTCCAAAAATCTATTTGTATCTACTTATATTATTTTTGTACCTAGTGGTGTCATGTTTTTGCTAGCATTTGGCCAGAAATTAGTATACATCTTCACATGAAGTGCTGGCTACTCCAGTCTCTTCAATGTTATACAATGGAAATTGTGTTACTTAAAATTCCAGGTCATTCAAGAGCTCCTTTAAATTTTTCTTCCACTATTCCATGATTAGTCATGGATTCACTTAGTTTTGTCAGGAAAATTTCATTTATGAGTGTCTTCTATGTACCAGAAAATGACTCTAGGTTGAACAAGACAGACAAATTACTCATCTTTATGGGATGTTTGTGGAGCTCATCCCTCTCACCGTGTGTTTTTACATACGTGTTGATCTCCAAATAACTCCTGATGAAAATGCTGCCCAGGGCAGAACTGGTGGAAAGCCCTTTGTCATCCTCCTTGATCCCACTATATTGATACAGATTGATTAAGTTTTGTTGTGAAGAATAATATGACTTTACCAAACTGGAGTGTCAATTTTTCCATGTTTACCATTAGAATTCCATGATTTTTGTTAAATAAGTTGTTAAAATAAAAATGTCATGTCAACAAGTGTTTATTTTATCCTTCATAAACTGGACGTTTTCAAAATAGAAAGATGTTGACTCGAGCCAATGGATGGGTACAAATTTGAGGGGAAACAGTAAGAGCCAATATCTATTGAGCCTTTGTTATATACCAAACAACATTCTAACATATTTGATTCTCATAAAAGCTCTATGAGGTAGCTATTCTTCTTATCTTCATGTTATACATAAAGAAAACAGAGGCTCAAAGAGGAGGTAACTTGCCCCAAATCCCTCAGCTGCTCAGTGTTGGAGCTCAAGTCCAATCTAGGCATTCTCTTGCAGGAATTTTAGGCTCTTCACCAGAAGGTGAAAACATTCTAATCCTTGAGGGAGAGATACTAGGAGTTCACCAATAGACCTGTAAGAAAGAGTGTATATGGAACATTTAAATAAGGTTGGAAAGGTCCTTGGGACAAAATTAGGGGGAGCCTTGACTATATGCTGGAGTTTGGACTTTATTTGACTTGTGCTTCTTGAGCAGAGAAATAACATAATGAAAGCTGTGGTTTTGGAACATATTGACCTGATTACAGCTCACAGGATAGAACTGGTGAGGTGGGAAGCATTGTGCGTACATCTGTAAGGAGGTTCTGGTATTTATTAGACAATAGAGTGATGTGTTGGAAAATAGCATGACTCATGTTTTAGACTTGAATGACTGAAAAAAATGACTTATATTTACAGAACTAGGGAAGTTAAATGTTCTGAGCAGTTTCTGGGCAGGATAATAAAGCTCATGTCTAGATATGTTAAAACTTCAAGTGAGTAATCAGCTGGCTATGGAAGAGTCTAGTTTGGAACTGAAAAGTGAAGTCACAGCTAAAGATGAATGACCGATATTATGAAAGTTATAGTTACGTTTTTGGAAGATAGTACTATTATTAGGGAAGGGGTATTGAGTTATGAATGACCAAGTTCTGAGCCTTTGGAACTACTGTATATGAATATATGGAGAAAGGATGAACTAGAGAGGAACCACTTGTAGAACTAAATCAGATTATCCATTATAGTTAATGGACCCATGTTATTTTGATATGCAAGTACTTAAAAAGTTATTTTAGGTATCATTTATCTTCATACATTCACAAAATCATATATATATATATAGCAATACAATTACTCTTATTTATCTTAGGAAATGTGAACAAACAACTCAATAACACAGACACCATCAAATTAATACTGTGTAGTTATACTAAAGACTATTATTCTTTATCTTTACAATGTATTATATGATTTTAAAGTATAGAAATATGTTAATAATAGAGATTGGAACACCATTCAAGTGCCTATTTATAATACTTCCAATCTGTACTGATTCTAGAACATATTATTATATTTTAGATAATTATTAGGATTTAAAAACTAGTATTGCAAATAAGTCACTTTAGAAAGACTCCATAAATCCTCTCTGGCATGTATACAAGTACCTAGAAGATAAGTGTTTATTCATGTTTCCTCTGAGAATTTTTTCTTGTGGTTAGCATTCAGTGGTTCACTTTTTCATTAGTAACTAAGTACCTTTAGATATTCTTTTTTCCTTGAACACATTCCCATATTGGTCCTCTAGGAGATACTGTATAATAAAGAGTAAGACTAAGCCTAGGAATCTGTTGGGGAAGAGTGGCAGGGGCAGGGGGGGACCAACTTGATGAATATGTCATACTGGCATATGACACTGGGTCATTCCTAAATTGTTTTTTCAAGTGGAAAATGTTTAGCTCTAAAGAAAATAAGATTTTTATTTGTCATGTGAGTTTTCCAAAGCTATCAGATATAAAAATATTTTCTGGTATTTTAATGCAAAGGAATTGAATACAGAGGTACAGATGAATAGAATAAACATTTATATTATTAACTGAACTTTAATATTTGCCTATTCTTTTGAATATATATTTGATTTTCACTGTATTTTTATTTATCAGTCCTCTTCAAGTGGTTTCTTTAGAAAAACAAGGGGTTAAAAAATTTTTGAGACTATGGTAATTATGAATTTCAAAATCAAAGGAAATGTGATGTTTATAAAGTTGGAAAACATATATTCTGACTTTTCATTTGAGATATTCAGAGTTGATTCTTTTCACTTTGTGTGTGTGTGCGTGTGCGCGCTACCAAATAAAGCATTCCTAAGACAAGCTAATGATATTGTGTTATGGGAGCATGCCTGTCAATTCTGCCATGTTAAAAATGTCATTTAAAATATCTAAGCAGATTGCTATGTATTTTTTCCTGACGATAAGGAAACAATTCTGCATTCCCAACGGCTGTTTCTGTTACTAGATGAATGAGGCAATTTCTGATGAGATATTTACCCAAATAATATTTATATCAGAATATTTAAAATAAGATCAAATTCAACTTTATGATATTAACAATTAGACCAGCCAAGTATATAGAAATTGACTTTTGCTGAAAAATCAGAATGATGAATTGCATTATCCTGCATGTATGTTCAGCTCTGATGATGTTAAATGTTTGTCTTTATTTGCATCCTCAGGTACTTTCCCAGTTGTATTTCAACACTTTCA
Source organism: Okapia johnstoni (assembly GCA_024291935.2). Lineage (NCBI taxonomy): Eukaryota > Metazoa > Chordata > Mammalia > Artiodactyla > Giraffidae > Okapia > Okapia johnstoni. The sequence goes on along the minus strand of CM044305.1, from coordinate 26,496,391 downwards.
TAAAATATAATATGGAAACATAATGCATGTAATTATTTTAGCAACAGGAGGTTGAACAAATGCATTTTTTGGCTTATATTTCTAATAAAAAGTAATTTTGATTTAAATTAGCACTATCTTTTTTTTTAGGCCTCCATTCCTTTGAAGGAATTGGAGCAGTTTAACTCAGATATACAAAAATTGCTTGAACCACTGGAGGCTGAAATTCAGCAGGGGGTGAATCTGAAAGAGGAAGACTTCAATAAAAGATATGGTAAATTGGTTGTGATAAAAGTGTGAATGAACTAGGAATGAAATGAATAAATAAATATTTCAAAGGAAATTAGATAATTCAAGTCTCCAACTAAATTCTCAGAGCATACCTTGTACATTTTGTGATTCTAATGATTTATTACAAATGCAAAGTATTGTTATTGAACTGTTGTTATGAATGTCAAATTACTGTGGTATGGGCATACAGAAGTACTTATAGATTCTAATAAATCACCCAGCAATGTTGCTTTCATCCATGCTCAAAGGACAAAATGTAATGGATGGAAAAAAAAGTCAAATCAGAAAATAAATTAGAAACGTAATACTAATAATAAAAAAAGCACAACCATCAGAGATGGCTGATATTTTGCTTCAGTCCTATTTTTGGTAGTGTAGCATTTATTTTGGATAAGGGGTGGTTATATATGATATAAACATTGTTTATTAAAATTTAACACAATGTAGTTTTACAAAAAAGTTTAGCAAGTATTATAGTATGTATCTAAAATATGTGTAAATTCATGCTGCTTATTTCATGGGAAAAAAGAAATATAACCATGTGGGCTATTCCCAGATCATAACTTTCTTCTTATACCCTGATTAATTTCAACATGTCTTTTATGTTTCTCTCTGGCTTGAATATTTCTGCCTCACATTCCTTTTCACTGACTTTTTTTTTTCCTCCTTATTCCTCTTCACAATTTCCTTTCCCCTCTCCACAAACATCACCTATATGGCATTATTAACCTTTACATATATCATGCTAGAGATTTCTCAGACATGTGTCAGTGCTAGAGACTTCTCAGACAGTTCTTGAAAATGATATCAGAAGGTAAATTATAAGTTGTAAATAATAGGCACATGAAGCAATAGGAGAACCATTTTTACCAGTCTTAGTTCTTGTTGGTATCATTTCTGACTTCCTGGAACTGCCTAACTCAGTACTCCCTATGTATGGGTTTGATGGTCTTGCCAACTCAGTTCATGGAAAGAAAGACCAGACAAGCCTTTCTAAGATACTGAGTTACAGCTACCTCTTTTTCATGTCAAAGAAGAAAACAGAGGGCACCAAGGTGTAAAAGAATGCTTCTTACCTCTTGGGCTGTACACCAACTCTGCCCTCTAGGTCTCAGCTGATGTGGGGAAAGAAGTGCAGTAGGGTTTTTGTTTGGTCATTATTTTTGTCCTCAGCCCCAGGAAATGTTTCTAGATTTTTAATGACATATTTTTAAAAGGAAGGTTTTTCAAAGACTAAACATAAATGTCTATTACATTATTTCATTAAACAAGTAACTAGCACATCTCAGATGAAAATCTCATTTCTTTTAAAAAATTGGATAGTTTCTTAGTTGTGTGTAGAAGTTGACATATGCATTAGAGATTTAAGTATGCAACACTGAATACCATGGATGATTAAAACACAAACATGTCACATTTAAAATTGTCTGCTTCTCTTAATTCATCAGAGTACCATGGGTACTATTAAAAAAGCAAACCTCCTCGATAGAAAAAGTATTTATATATTGCATTGAAAGAAAGATAGGAAATAGAAGTGAAACATCCCATGGTGACATATGCTACTCTATTGGTCAAACACTGTTTAAATACTTTTATTTCAAAATAAATAAAAATATTTTTCTTAGAGTCTAAAGACCAAATTGCATATTAAAAATATTTGAAGTCATTTTTCTAATCCATATTTAATACTTACTTAACTTTATTTTATTTAAAAATAACATGCATATGTGACTTAATTTTAGAAATTATCTGCAATATTTGACAGCAGTTGAGCATGCTTTTTCCTAAAGCTCTAAAATTTGTTCTAGATTTGGTCATTTAGTTTATGTAAAAGAAAAGAAAGAAAAGTTGCTCAGTCGTGTCCAACTCTTTGCGACCCCATGGACTGTAGCCTACCAGGCTCCTACATCCGTGGGATTTTCCAGGCAAGAGTACTGGAGTGGGTTGCCATTTCCTTCTCCAGGGGATCTTCCCAACCCAGGGATCTAACCCAGATCTTCCCGACCCAGGGGATTGAACCCAGATCTCCCGCGTTGCAGACAGACGCTTTACTATCTGAGCCACCAGGGAAGCTAGTTTTATGTAACACAGAACTTATTATACAGAAATCAGTGTACACTTAAAACAATGTATTTTCACTTAGAAGTGTGTGTTAAAAATTTTAAATTTTACAGTCTCACATTCACAGAGCCACATCTATATTCCTCTGTGAAATAGTTAACATTGTATATAACAAGTTTTGTTTTCTTCTCCAAAGTTTTTTTTAATTTCTAGAAATGCACTAAAAATCAAAGACCAAAAAATGCTTTCATAACAATTCACTTGTCTGAAATGATGTAGTAAATTGCTCCCCCATCTTTCTACATACAATTTCTAATCACATGTGTCCTTTTGAAATAGACAGAAGGAAATTTCTTTTAAAAATTAAAGTATAGCATATTAAAAAAGAAACTCTGAGTGCAGTATCTTAGGACAGCATTCCCTGAAGGTTTTAAATTGGATTTTTTTGTGTGTGTTTTAATAACATGTTTTATTATCTCTGTTAAAGATGTACAGCTTTTTTAAAACCAAATGAATGACTGTACTTGTTGTTTTTAATCAGAGTGAAGACAATGAGGGTACTGTAAAAGAATTGTTGCAAAGAGGAGACAACTTACAACAAAGAATCACAGATGGAGAGAAAGCGAGAGGAAATAAAGATAAAACAGCTGTTAGCTGTTACAGACAAAACATAATGCTCTCAAGTATTAGAGCTAAAATTATAATATACCTTGCCTGTGTTTTTTTTTCATGTACAGGGTAAAATCTACTGTTCATAAAATAAAATTTGATTAAGAATCTTAGGCACCAGAAATACATATTTTTTTTTTCTGTTCAGTGTCTGTGCTTTAACAATTTTGAGTGCTGTCTTTGATTTTGAAAGATGTGTTGCTTTAAAAATTTCAAGGTATTTACTTAGACACATTTTTCTGAGTTAGTAATCAAACGATATTAAATGCATCATTCATAAGTGTCATATCTTTAATTTTGTAATATAATCTATTTTGTAAGTTATTTTGACATGTGTCTTGAAAAACCTGCTTAACTGCCAGCATAACCAATCTGTATATTTTTGAGGCTTTCTGCTCTTGATATTTTCTTGATTTAATTCAGAGTAGGTTTACTTTTTGGTAAAAAATTCTTTTTTTTTTTCAGTTAACTTCATTTTGCCTGTAAGAGAGTTACTCTTTGCAACTAACTAAAAATTTGAAGTCTAATTTCATTTATATAGGAGTCCTCTAAAATAATCTTAATGTCCATGAGAAAGAACCAGTGTTCTCATGTTAACCAGCATGTACCATGTGTCTCATCTGGAATTGCGCAGGAAAGACAGTAATAGAATATTGTGTGTTTATATAATAATATCTAGAAATTTCTTGAGAGAGAGACGGGACATGTGAAGGATTCTGTGAACTAACCTTTTATTTTTTAATGTGCTTTTCAATATTCACTATTTGCATGCATGGCTGATTTTCTAATACTGTTTATTGCTGAGCTTTTCATTGTAAATCACTCTTAGAGCTGTGTAGCCATGTAGGTGGATCCACCTTTGTAGGTGAATAGACTCTGCTTTCTATATGCAAATAAGAGTATAAAAACTTTCCCCATATAGTCAGACAACCAAATAAACACTGCTGAGAATGTAATTACACAATATTGTGCCTGCAAGGAATCCACAAGGAAAGTCTAATTGGCCAGCAGGTGTTCTGAAGGTAACTGCTGATAAATATAGGAAATAGAAAAGGCCTCTTCCCTGAGGGAGTACAAGAGCAAGCTATAATGTGCTCAGAAAATCAGAAAGCTGTGTAATTCACACGCGTCCAACTGTGACCAAGCTTTTAGAAACATCTACATTGGTCATATGATGTGTCCTACTGAACAGCAGTGTTTAATGGTTATCTGGCATACCTGTAAAGAAATCTCTATAATGTCTCTTAATATCTTTACACATTACACAACACCTTGTGCTTAGGAAATAAAAGGAATTTCAGATTTGGTGACCACAAGCCCTTTCTCTTGGCGAAGATGTGAGTTGCGTCACCAGTAAGGCATGGCTCAACTCTCTTTCACGTGGCTGTATCTTGGTACCTTTGAAAAAAGCAGCATTCCATCTGGCTCATCCCAGGCATTTATTACCTCCATAGGAGGTTTAGAAATTCAACTGAAAAATATAAACTGTAGAAAATTTTACATCCCCAAGTTTACACAAAATGCAGAATGAAATCAAAATCATTTTTCTCAAATGTATGTTAAAAGCAATTAATGAAAATCAACACTTGCCACACCAATCTACTAAATTTCAGTAGTTGTTAATCTGCCAAGTGTTCAAGTCTAGTCTTTATGAAATATTTCAAAGAGGTGAAACTTTCCAATGCAATGAATATTTCAGCTTACTCTTTGATATTCACTCTTTTCTTTTGCTCCAGTTATATCTATACATGAAACCCTAATTGCTACTACTCTGAAGAAATGGAAACTATATCCTGAGCTTTTATGTTCCCTTATGAAACATGTAATCTATATTCCCACGTAAAATAGCATTACAACAAATCCTGTTGATCAGGGAAGACATTGGATGGTCTTGTAAGGAGTAAGATGAATAATTTTCCCCCTTTGTGATTTATTGAAGTAGTCACCCTTATTTATCTCATCAGGTTGATTGAAAACCATGCACTTTTCATTTTCTAAATAATTTTGTCATTTTGCATTTGGATTTGATGCCAATGAAAAAAGTTTTGCCATGCAAGTCTTAAAAGGAAAATAATTTTTATGAATTTTTATGATATTTAAATTGTCATTTCCATGCATACTCACAGGCATACACTTTTCACACTTGAACAGATATAGCTTGAAGCAATTTCTGTGATAATTAAGAACACTTTATGTTTCTAATCACAAAATATTCATTGTGTCCTATGAAACTTTTTTGCAGACATTGCTAAAAATTATGAATGTAAATTGCTTGGCTATATAAACTTAAAATTTTGAACCTAGTTCTGAAGATAGAAATTTTAGAATTTTTACCTATTTTAAAATTCAAATGCCAAACTCAGTAAGTTTGTGCAAGTATGTAGTTACCTCAATTGAGTTCACATATTGAACAATTTCACAAACTCTACACAGTAGTTTATTTGACACATTAAGAGTTAATTAAATATGCAAAGATTTCTAAACAAGTTTGAGCATACTAAGAAAAATTACTGAAAGTGAATTGTTCAATTTTCTTAGCTTCATAAACATGGGTCCTGTCACGTGAATACATAATTTAATAATCTACTTGTATGGGTAGCATTTAAATGTGAATTTTACTGCGCCTGAACAAGAAGGTGAGGGAACCAAATTATTTTGAAATGACTACAGCCAGAAGTATAGTATGCTTATATATTGATATTTTAATAATATCTGCACCATGAACAGGATTTGAGGTCTCAAAGAAGAAAAAAGGCTCTAGAAATTTCTCACCAGTGGTATCAGTACAAGAGGCAGGCTGATGATCTCCTGAAATGCTTGGATGGACATTGAAAAAAAATTAGCCAGCCTACCTGAACCCAGAGATGAAAGGAAAATAAAAGGTAATGTTGTTTTAGAATGTCAATCTCAGATTTGTTGCTACATTTTAATTTATTGAACTTTGACCTGTATGGATCATGTTTTAAATGTTGATGTTGTTGTTTCTTCTATTAGTGTTCTCCCCAATTTGAGGTGTTTCTCTGTATTTTGTTTTGTTTTAGTAAATGTATTGTATTGTTTTTCAATTGACATAATGTTGAATGAATAAAATGTTTTATTCTTAGACGTTGTGAAATGAATTAAGAAATGTTATATGTTTTCTGGAAAAATTGTAATTGACTCTATGTATCTTTGTTCCAGATGAACAAATGACTTATCGGTATATGGACGACTTCTATCTCATGTTAGCACATTCATTTCATCAGAGCATCTTCACACACCAGTGTCAAATCTCTATAGATTTATCTGTTGCATATTGTCTGAATATGTTTTTTTCTGTTATTTTACACTTTTTATTTTGCTTTATTCTCTGTTGAGTTCCTCAAAACTTTAAAAAGGGAAATAAATTACTTATTCACTTACCCACTAAATTATATTCTATCTGGATGGTCCCTACTAATAATGAGTAATCACTTCATTTTGGGTCAACCCCCAAAACACTAGAGGAATTGACAAGAAAGAAATCTGTTAGATCAATTTCAATATTTTCTCAATTAGAGTATCTAAAACTGAGCATTCAAAAAATAACTGAAATAATATTTGGATCTTTGGGTGAAGATGACAGTGTTGGCTTCCATACTTGTAAATTATGAAAAGTGAAGATAAAATGACGACAGCCTGTGAAATTTCTGGGACAGATATGTGCTGGGATAGGTTGATTCATGTGGTTAGCTAACTGCCCTGGGCCCTGTATTGATTTTGCTCAATAGGAAATTGATCGTGAGTTGCAGAAGAAGAAAGAGGAGCTGAATGCAGTGCATAGGCAAGCTGAGGGCTTGTCTGAGGATGGGGCAGCAATGGCAGTGGAGCCAACTCAGATCCAGCTCAGCAAGCGCTGGCGGGAAATTGAGAGCAAATTTGCTCAGTTTCGAAGACTCAACTTTGCACAAATTGTGAGTTGTTACTGGCAAACCTATATGTGTTTGCAACTACTACTCTAATAACAGAGGCCTACTAACCAAAACAAAAAAAAAATAATCTGGGTGCAATTTCAAAGTTCTAATCTGCATTCTGCAAGTGGGTAGTTTCCCCTACCTTTGGGCTTCTGTAACTCTAAGGGTTAGTTTTCCAGATTGAAAATGTAAGCCGTTAATAGAGCATAGGAAAGAGTACCCTTATCAAAAATGAGAAATACATCTTAATTTCTTTTGCTGCATCATTTTTTCATAACATTGGTAGTGTGAATTTGTCAATTTACCATACATTTACTTTATTTCAGCATCTAATCCAAAAATATGTATTGCTTTCCTGAGATCATCCCATGCTAATTTTACTTTCTTAATGTATACATGGTAAATAATATAATCTTTTGTGAAAGAACTTATATCAACTTGCACAAGGACTTATCTCATTGACTTAAACATTATAGTTTAGTCCTCATACCTGGCTTATCTACTTGATGGATTAAAAAGTTTATAGAAGGATTGTATGCCTAGTGAGATTGTTAATAATTGATAGCAGGTTGAAAAATATAAAATATTGTTACTACTGAAATATCATAGGCCAAGAGGTGAAGAAACTACTGTTCTCTTTCAAACAACTGTATGGAAATTTTATGATTCTGTCTTTACAAATGCAAGTCACAATCATAAGCTTGGTCTTTTTAGAACTGTATTTGTAATATAGTATAAACCATTGGGATTTTCTAGAAGATACATTTTTGTTCCTATTCTGAGAGATTGTAAAGTGAAATGAAATAATCACCACTCTGTTATTATGCAAATACAGTGCTCCTCACAAAACCAGGGTGTGAAAGTCTGCACAATGAGGCTTTATAATTATGTTAGGTTAACTTACATGAAACCGACAGATATTCAACCCTCTGACAGTTTTATTTGTTTCAACTCCTAGATGAGACTTACTTGGGTATTTCTTCTGTGATATTGTTGATTCCATTTAGTATTGGATAAATTATTGAATATGCCTTAGACAATTAACATAACTGTTTTCTAAGAATATAATTTTGTTAATGTTGGTTATTAAACTCAGTGAAAAATACTCCATATTATCATTACTTCTTTTAAATGCATTAGCAAAATCCTTGCATACACTGTTTTCTAAGAACTCCAAGTACCTTAATATTTAATAGCAGCTGAATATTCTGAGAAATTGGAAGTAGTAATATAAGGTATGTCTAAACTGTAATATATTGCATTTGAAGTTCAATTCTAGCTGATTGAAAGTTTCAGCCTATTATCTTTCACATTAGATAGTATGAATATAATATGTCATAAATCACTCAAGCTTACACTAACAGAAAGAGTGTGCCAGTGGATGCAAAATAAGTTGAAAGATTAAGGCAATCATAAAGAAAATTTAAGTAAAATATTTTTGCCTCCATTTAATACATCATTTAAGTCCTTTGTGGGCTTTGAATTATCTTACTACTCACTATTTTCTCCAATCCCAATTCCCCCATGTCTTGACACAGCCTATATGCAGGGTTAATTTTATTTTTTCACAACTTTGTCAAGGTAAGTTATTAGCACACTTTATAGTTAAATAGACACAGGATCAAAAATCTCCATAAACCATTCACTTAAAATGCCATTGTGTACCTGCACATAATAAGCTCTCAACAAATATTTGTAAAATGTAATAGATTGCTGAAGTAAAGTAAGGATGACTGAACTAGTATGAAACTTTTGAAATAAATTATCATAAAATATATTTTCTTCAGAAACCACTTCTTTTTGATTTTCATATCTGAAGGATCCCAAAATACAGATGATACATGGCTTGGGGAAAAAATTTGTATATTAACTTAATTTTCCATGATAAAAACAAGTAAGAACAATATACATGAAGAATAATCAATTTAATATTACAATTATATTTAGCCTTGGATTTTTATTAGATCTGAAAGTTGATAGATTGATAGACAGATCAATGATGTATATAGTCCCACTGATTGCTAATACATGTTTAAAAAAACTTATTTCACATATCCACTGGTTTAGATTCATCTTTTCCCAATTAATCTACAGTGTGGACATTTGAGACAGCCACAAGCAAACATCTTAACTAAGAGTTATGTTTGGGATAATCTTACCATGGCCCTGATGTAGCACAGGTAGTCAGAGCTTCCAAATTTCTTTCCTCCCCTTGCATTTCCCTTTTCTATTTCTATCATCATTTCTTCTTCTCAAATGTCCTTTCTGTTATTTCTGTATATGAATTCTAGATTTCTATGGATTTTCAGTTAGTCTTTCATATCTTTGAAGTAGTAATTCAAGATTTTAGACAGTACTATGAAGTGCTTAATATTTGAGAACTGAATTTAAAATGAGAAATTAATTGTATTCATTTCAGAGATTAAGACTCAGAAATAAACTAAGCAGTGTAAAATTAGGTACTTCAGGGACTAGGCCCAGGTCAGAGTTACATATGACCATAGTAAAGCTCAGAAAAACCCTGGTACTTGGGTCTTAGGGAACCATGGGGCAGCCCCAGGCCAGGCAAGAGTGCAGACCAAAGCCAAGAAGAGAGTATCTACAAATGATTGTCCTCAGGATAATCCTGGAGACCATAAAGAAGGGAAAACAGAGAAAGTGGGTAAGATTTTCTCCAGGTATTGAGCATGTTGAAGCTCCTGCCCTAGTTAGGATTACACGGAATTTCTAATATGGTTCCTGTTGACTTACAGACCTGGCTGTTCACTGAAGACCAAACAACGACTGTAAACTGAACATGAGGAATGTTTTCTGTAAGATATTTTACAACAACAGTGGTCTAGTAAAATAGACCACTCCCTGGGGTGAATGGCCCTGTGAATCCCATTGATTCCATCTGCTGGCTGTATGATCACCAGTCTCTTCCAGCCTGGTTTCTTGCATTTCTACCATGGGGATGAGGATGTTTGTGATAATGAAAAATATGGAAGTATTTGTAAAATACCTGCTACATTATGGAGGTTAACTGAGGTTAAGTGAATCAATATTTTTTTTCCTTCTTCCTGTATATAAGTTAACATTGGAATCAGACATATTATTTTAAAATGTATAGTATATTTGTGAATCATTAAGAGGATTGGGATGAGTAGGTCCCATAGGTTTAAAATGTGATTAAAAACAGGTAGATCTATTTTGTTCAATGTAAGTTAAAAATTAGATTTCCTGTTCTTGGCAAGTAGTTTTGTCTAGAGTTACATAGTATTTGTGGGAAATTTCATGCAAAGATGGTGATTCTTGCCAATAATGAAGGCATAACTTTTCCATTAACCTGGCAATAGAGCATTAGCTAAATTATTTTGTATTGAAAAGGTAAAGAAAGACGAGGAAAAGACATAAAGGCTTTTAAAATCTAATAGGAAAACTATGCATAATTTTAATTAAGGTTAATTGTTAATATTTG